>QANX01005306.1:0-61727 GCA_003254975.1 Ochetophila trinervis | reverse complement strand
GTGTTTGTAAAATTATCCCTTAAGTTTTTGTGTCAACTTTGTTTTATGTTGGGCCTTTATTTTAAGTCAGGCAATTAAAAGCGACACTTCTAATGCAATAACATCACTAAAAGATTAATTTGGAGATGCTTTATTAGAAGAAAGTGTCATAGATAGACTCTCTTTGTGACACTTTTAAATGGATTAATCACAGAAAGTCCAATATGTCGACAATGTGATTGTAGAAGCATTTCCTATTTATATTTTTTGTGACAATAAAAAGCGCCACTAATTGTAATTTTTTAGTATTGATACTAATATTAATATTACTTTTAATTTTTTAATATTAATATACAATTTAATTTCAACTATATATATATATATATTAATATAATGACACGACCCAAATTCTAAGTGTCCTGCCTGCAATGACTATTACATAAATAATAATCATTAAGCAGTTCAAAATCAAAACATGCATACATCATGCAACAAAATAATTAATCTTTTTTTAAATGAATAAAAGATTAAATAAAATAAGATAATAAGAAATATGATTAATGTATTTTGAACTAAAATATAAGTCACTAACAAATAATGAAACTAGGAAAAATTAATTAGAAAATAAAGAAACTCCTTCAAGTCCAAATAATAGACATAAGATTTTAAAACAAAACCGGAAAATGCATAATTTCTAACAGACCAATTATCAAGCTTCTAAAACATAAGCGAATTCCCAAAAACAAGAACATAAGCTCATAAATATGCCAGTAGCGACTATGATCAGCTCCTACTAACAAAAGTAGAAGAAAAATCTGCAGTAATACCTAAAATGGGATAGGATGGGTGTGTACAAGGAAAATACTCGGTGAGAAGTTTTGGTCACCAATAAATATATAAATGAATAAAGATAAAGTAAAGAGATAAAGAGTTATAACAAAAATTTTAATTATGGTTTAGTAAAATTTCTCAGAAATTAAATATTAGCAGGCTTATAAAAAAAATTATAACATTATCATTAAAATATAGCATGAGGTGTAAATATGAAAAGAATGATTATATCCATGAGTACAAAGAAAATCATATGGCATCTATAAATATACAAACCATCATATTGTATCCATACTATCACCGCATTGGTCGAGCAAGCTCCAATGCATAATCAAATATAGGGCTGAGTAATTTCCAAGCCTATACCACACACTTAACCGAGTAGTCTCCAAGTCCAAGTGAAGGCCAACAGTCATGCGCATACTTATCCATCATATCCAAACACTATATATAATCCAATATCACAACATCATAAACTAAATTAAATTTTCAAGAATGTCATATGCATGATATTACATGTAATTTGTATGAGTTAAAGTCAAGGTATAAATAGATACTTTGTGATTATTCCATGAATCAAAATCTCAACTATAGTGTACACACACACATATATGCATAAATATAAACCATTGTATAAAAAAAAAATTTCATATCCTTGATAAACTATGTTTTGAAAATTCGGTACTTTGTATTCTTGCAAAAACCATAACAAGATCAAGATAATAACAAAATATAATTTACATAAAAGCCCCACTTACAAGATTTATTGTGCTCAAACTGGCCACGTGCGATGCTCGCTTTGTCGTTCTTTTGATGTTCGCTTGCTAAAATAAGTAAAATTTAAACAAAGCAGAAATAGTATTAAATACTATTTAACGCGAAAGAGCTTAACATAAAGCTTAAACTTTAACCACAAACAAATCAGTTAGTAAATCCATGCGAACTCGAGTACAAGCTTCTAATGAACTTTAAATCTTCCACCTTCACCAAATTTAATTCAATTCATCCAACTTCACTTTAAAGCTCCTTTAAATCACAATTCCAAATTAACACACATATTCTCAAAAAAGTAAAACTCCATAAAAAAAGCTGAAACTCCATTTTTACACTTGTACTCTTTTAAAACCAATTCCACAAAAACAACTAAATCAAACACATAAACTCAAGTCTTCCACTTACAAAAGTAACCAAAAAAAAAATCTTAATCACCTTGAACATAACCGGTTTTCCAAAAAACTCAATTCCAAAAATTCCACATAACTTATCATTTCAATAATTAACCAAAAATTAACAAATCAACCCAAAAACATCACTCTAGGCCCACGATTTCCTCTAAAAATTTCACTAAAATCCAACTTTCAAAACCTATTATTAACCCACTTAATTAATCACCAAAATTGAAACTCCTTTGTTTCAAAACAAGTTCAAAACATCTTTTCCAGCAGCTCATTTACATTAAATCACCAGCATCTTCAATTTTCAACTCTAAAACTGCGTATATGGGTTCAACACCCCTCCTCAACCATCAACATTTAACCCAAAATACACATATAAAACAACCACAATCCTAACACCAACAACAGCTATAAGATAAAAGAGAGAGAGAGAGAGAGAGAGATATATATATATATATATATATATATATTACCGAAATTTTAGGTGCAAATTTTAGAGAGAGAAACTCGATTCCAACAATAAGCAACTACCCCAAAACCTCCTCGAAATGTATATGCAAGTTGAGATTATGCTAGGAGGGATGAAAGAACTGTTAAAACACCAAAAACAGATCAAAAATCTTGGTCATTTAATGTTGGTAGGACATGGCTAAAAAAGAAAGTGAAAAGAAAAATAAACTTCAAGCTAAATCAATGCTTAACAAAGTGCAGAACTAAAAAAGTATTGTAGGAAATTGCCTTTGCACTTTAGTTTTGAGCAAGAAAATTAAGAGTTATCATTTTTTGAAAAGCTTGAGTGAGTTTCACCTATCGAGGAAAATTTTAGAAAGTGATATTTGGGTTCTTTTGGCCGAAAATGAGGGAAGAATATGAGTCAAAATAATTTTATCCCTCTTTTTTCAAAAATGCCCTCTCCCCATAGTCAAAAATTTAAATTTTTAAATGGATAATTTCTGAAATTTTGAAAATAAAGTAGAGAAATGCAAAATTATCCCCCTCTCTATAAAGGTCTTTCACTAAATCAAACCAATTAAAACCAATAAATGGCTTTAAAGAGATTTATAACAAAAGTAATAATAATTTTTTTTTTCAACTAAATAAGATTTTTAAATAGCTTGGCATGACCAAAGCCCTTAAGGTCAAAGAAAAATAATTTAAAATTTTACAATTGAAATTAAAAGAAATTTTTCTATGGTTATTTTATAAAAACTAATTTAAGAAATAATTTAGAAATTAACTTAGTAGTAATCTAAGCTAGCAAAATAAAAATGAAATTAAACATGAACTTCCTCACCTTAAAATCTAGCAAAAATCTAGAAGTTTTGAGGTATCACGTATAGAATTTAATATTTCTGCTCAAAAATCTCAATTCATTTAAATTATTTAAAATAAAATATACATATCATTTTTTTTGAAAAAATTGTAACATACAGATTATTCAATGTCAATAAACAATCCAAATTAGTAAATATGCTATGTTGATATGGCAATTATGAGATCATTATCAGCCCGCTCTTCTCTATTGTGGTTGACATAATCTTGCATCCAAATGACTCTACCATATTGCACACCAAACAATTTATGCAAAAAAATTAAGGATCTATTTTGTAACACATTTAGTTTTTGTTTTTGATTTTTAGTATTTGTTTATAGTTGTTTGGTTATGTCATTGCTAAAGAAAAGAAAAACAGTAACCACTTTTTGTTTTTGTTTTATAAAAACAAAAAAAACAAAAAAACTTGTGTAGTAAACATTTTTGTTTTTGGTTTTTATTTTTCATAGCTTTTTGTATTTCTTTTGAAAACTTTTCAAAATAAATTTATAAAAATATGTATCCGATTAATATCAAGCACCAAATCTTATCCATCTAAGGATTCTAGGTCCTCGTGCAACCTGATAGTCCAGGTTTTGGCCATATCCAGGCAAACCCGAGTCTCAACCCTATACAGGCAGTCTAGAGTCCCCATCCCATCCGGGCAGTTTGTGGTCCTGACCTCAAAAAAGCTGTTCATGGTTCCATTACCGATTGGGTGGTCCGGGGTCCAATCCCATCTGGGTAGTATGTGGTCCTTGCCCCGATCAGATGGTCACTAGTCCTGGCCCGACCCAGTCATCTCAGGTTCTGGCCTTGTCTGGTGGTTAGAGTTCTCAACCACGTCTGAGCTGTTTGTGGTTTCAGCCTCAACCGGGCAATCTTGGGTCCTGGCCTTGCCTAGATTTTGGGGTCTCGGACCGGTAAAGTAGTCCAAAGTCCTAACATGTTTGAGTGGTCCTAGGTCCAGGCTCTGTTTGGGTTCTCTTGGTTCCTGGCGCTTTGAAGAACAAGAAAATAAAATTGAAAACTGAGAAATGAAAATGATTTTTTTTTGCTTTTTTTTTTTANATAAAATTGAAAACTGAGAAATGAAAATGATTTTTTTTCGCTTTTTTTTTTAAAAAAGAAAATTAAAAAATATTTTTGGTTTTAAAAAAATGAAAATGATTATCTAATGCGATTTTTTTTTTAAATGAAAATGGTTACCAAACACATTTTTGTTTTTGATTTTCAAAAAAATCAAAAATAAAAACAAAAAATGAATGGGTTACTAAGATAAGTGTATTTAATTCAGAGTTCAATAAATTTAAATGGAGTTTTAGATTTTAAATTTTTTTATAGATTTTTATGGATTTTTATGGATTATGTATAAAATTCATAAAAATCCAATGAAATCCATGAAAAATAAGTGAGATTTCAGTTAAACTATTTCATTCACAAAATTCCTTTAAAATCCACATTTCAAGCTTCTAGCAAACCCACTACCAAATACGAGCAAAATTCAAAGAATATTCCTAGAACCTATATAATAAATAACCATTCTTTTGACAATACACACACTTACAAACCATGACAACACTAAATTTAAGAAAAATATTTGTAAAATACACTTACCACACCTAAACCTACGAACAATGTGTCAAGATCTTCAAGAATACACATTTGAAACTTCGATCTATAGTGGTTTTTACCAGCAATGGAGAAAAACTCTCAAAATTTCACTGGCGGGAAATGAAAATTGAAAGAGAGAGGTTGCGAGAAGTGAAATATAAAGGAATCGGCAAAGCTTTTAAAGAAAGCATCCCTAAAAGTCTGCATTTTTTTTTTCGTATTATTTTTTAATTAACATCTGGGGACACTTTTACCTTTAAAATTGTCTCTATATTAGATTTTGGGAGAAGCTTTTAAGGAGGAGGTTCCCCAAAAGTCCATTTTTTTCATATTGTTTTTTAATGAACATCTAGGAAAGCTTTATCTTCAAAAGCATCTCTATATAAAAAATTGAAAGACCCTTTTAAAGAGAAGCGTCCCCAAATATCTACATTTTATTTTACTTTATTTTATTTTCATATTAATTTTTTAATTAACATTTGGGGACGTTTTACATTCAAAAACGTCCCTGCATAAAAATAATAAATAAGTAAATAAAAATTGGGTGACATTTTTAAGATGAACCATCCCCAAATGTCTGAATTTTATATTTTATATTAATTTTTAATCAACATTTTTGGACATTTTCCTCTAGAAGTGTCCTTAAATGTTTGCATTTTGGAAAATTCCTTTTTAGAATTTAATGATGTAATGGGTATAAAAAAATGGGAAAATGTATAGGTGAACGAACAGTAAGTGGTTTCAAATTTAAAAAAAAAAAAACAAAGGTCAACTATAGGGCGACACTTGTTTAGTAAGAAAAAAAACATATACATGACGTTCGAAACACATCGTAGTAAGACCTTTGTATGACGATATGAAATCATCATATCATCCATTGTTGTAAAATTTTTGACTCAAATACAACTGTCAAAAAACGTCGCATTAGACATCTAATACAATAGCCAACAAACATCACATATGTTGCACAAGTGACTTCAGAGCCATGTGGCAAAAAATTAACACTGTGATTGATGAGCGTTGCATTAGAATGTTTGACATGGCATTGGATCCACGTGGAAAAGAAGCAAATGCGACGAACAAAGAACTTGGCATTTGGTATATGATTTTTTTCCTCTTTTCTAAAAAGAAATGGATTTTAATTTTTACAGAGCAAACAAAAATACTAAAATGAATTCAAATACAATAAAATCACACATAAACATTCAAAGATATAAAAAAAAATGAACAAACTATAAACAAATACCCACACATACAAACATATTGCTTTTATAAGAAGATAATAATTTTTTTTTTCAAATAAACAAATAAAACACGTATTTATACATTAAACAATGGAAAAAAAATGATTTCTTTTTTTGTGAGGAACCTTAATGAGAAGCTTGAGAAAAGTTTCATCAGACTTTGGTGCAGCATGCTTGGACTTCTTAGCCTTACCTCTAGCGACAAGATCAACCCCATGTATGCCATCACATGGAAATGAGATTTATTCTCAAATAGATACTCATATAAATATATCTATGCACTGAGAATACAAAAATTGAGTAATAAGTATTAACCATTACTGTGTGGCTTGCTTAGAAACCTCTCCGTTTCAGGTTGGAACCCGCTTGTTTATTGGCCAAATAGCTTAAAATTAAGTTAGAGTTTTGGAGCCCCAACCAAACCCAAAAGAGAGAACACACTACGCCAAAATCATGAATCTGCGACACTAAATGCGTGACGTAAACTAAAAATTGGGTCGCCAATAACTAATTCGCGACACAAAACTACTGCGTCGTCTTTATTTTAACAAAACAGCGACACAATAACGTCGCCAAAATGTTTTGTGAGTGGCGCGAAAATATATATAAATATGATATATATATATATATATATAAATATGATATATGATATATCTCTACATATTTATGATCCACTACGTCAAAATCATGGATCGGCGACATTAAATGCCCGACGTAAATTAAAAATTGCGTCGCCAATAACTAATTCGCGACACAAAACTACTGCGTCATCTTTATTTTAACAAAAACGTCGCCAAAATGTTTTGTGAGTGGCGCGAAAAAGAATCAGCGACACGCATTTGACAAGTGTCGTCAAAACTTTACGCGCCAAATCTATTTCACGACATTCATTCGAAGAGTGTTGCCAAAAATCTGCGCGGCAAATACATTTCGCGACACGCATTTTATGAGTGTCGCCAAATATTTACCCGCCAAATCTATTTCGCGACGCATATTCTGTATATGTCGCGAAAAAATTGCACGCTAAAACTATTCGCAACACAAAAACTTTAACATGTCTCAAATTAATTAGGCACGAAACTTAATTAATGGAACAACTTAATTTTTCAGTTTAATGCTGCCAATCTTAAAATTTATTTTTCAGTTTAAATATATATGATATGTATATAATTTAAATTTTTTACATATAACTTATATATTTAGTATATATTTACAAATAATTTTTTACATATAATTTTTTACAAATGTCGTCGCCAAATAATGGTATCAGCGACGAATAATTTTTGTGATAAATGGACAATTGGAGACGCACGCATCGCCAATTTAGGTAAATTTCGCGACAAAATTTCATCGCAAAAACTAATAATTGGAGACGTTAGCGTTGCCAATTCTCCCCACAATTGGCGACGCTAGTGTCGCCAATTGGTAGAAGCATTAGCGACGCTTGCATCGGCAATTGTGAGGATAATTCCCACCAATTGTCTGTTTTTTTGCGACATTGCGCGTCGCCAATTGTTTCATATTTGCGACGCACATTATCCGTTGCAAATACTTTTCACTTTTAGCGACACCCTTTTCTGCGACACAAGATATTACGTCGCCGTTTACAATTTGCGACGCTATTTTTGCGTCGCCTATTAGAGTTTTTGGCGTAGTGATCTAGCTCAAGTAAAATGCCATGGCCATTGGATTTAGTATCACATCAATTAATGATTAAAACTAAAAATCCATTGGGAAAGTATCAACAATAAGTTTTTACATTACTCTATCCATATTAATTAAGAAGATAGTTTCAGAAAAGCAAATATATATGGTATTAATTTTATAAGAGATTTTTTATAAGCTAATAGGAATCGGCTACAGCTAGAGTTATAGACCCAAGAAAGCAAATTATTAAAAAAATAAAAATAAAAAATTATAATAATCAAATACTAAAAAAAAAAAACTATTTAAAGGGAGAACAAACAAACAAAAGTATGGAAAATAACTATTTCTTAACGGTCCTAGTATTTGGACGAAATCCATATGTTTTGACCCACTTAATTTTTTTAGAAGAGGATTTCATCTCCAGCTATTTTTAGAAGAAGCAACTATCCAATGACCCTCATCATCAGCAGCAGAAACTGACTCATGCAAAACCAAAGCCATGCTATCCTGATCTAGCAATGTAGCTTTAATACCACCATCAAACGGAGCCAAAGTCATATCATTTGTCCCAACTACATTGTCCACAATAAAATGTGTAGAAGTATCCAGTATATTAGCCAAAGAAGCAATCTTAGTATCAATTTTATGCCTTAAAAAAGGAAATTGAAACACTCTATTGAATTTCTCTAATGGAGCAGTAACACCTTCCAAACTAGGCACTGAAACACTCATCTCCAGAGAATGCACATAATCCATACGAACATCATCACTACCCTTAGCTGCCTCAAGAAGAGCATTAGCGTCCACTTGTTGGCTACCTGTTTTCCTATATTCCACCACCTTATCAACCTTGATAGCTTAGCTAACCTTAGAAGATCCAGACTTAATAGTATGATTAACTTTCGACTTAATATTATATGTTTTCCATGAATTTGTCCAATCATACAACACGAAGCAAAATCATGACCAATTGTCTAACAAGTAGATCAAAAGAATGGAATATTTTCATAAAATAATGAAATATTAGTACAGGATCCCTCACGATCCAAAATCAAATGCTAAGGTAGCTTAGCTGCAAGATCTATATCGATAAGAAAACAAGCATAATAGTTGTAGTCCCCATTCAAAAATAGCCTAATATATCCACAGAGGAACTCCAACTCTTCGAGCAAGATCTGACAGAATCTTATTTCAAAACATCGATCATGAAACCGCACCCAAATCTAAGTATTTATCTTTTTTGTGAAGCCGGATTAAAATCAAGAGACCAAGCCCAAACCGTAAAACACCAGGCATCAAATTTAAAGCCTTCAAATTCCATATTCTATTTTTATCCTCTTAGAATGAAGCAAAACATGAAATTATCCATGTCCAAGTGAAATAAAACGCCAATTATTTAGATTCCAAATATTACTGAGCTTGGTTTGGAGATCCATAAGCTTCCAATGAGACTTAGCCTTAGTTAAAATAACACTAGACACAATAGAAAATTAAATAATTTCATCCTTTCTTGATAAGCCTTCATGTCCCTAGAGATTGAAATAATATCTCAGCGTTTGTGTAAAATAGGCCAAGCTATAGAAACAAGCACCCCCAGCCAAATTACCAGCTAAAACCTTAGCAAAAGATTTGCTCAAAAACGACCATGATCGATCCATAACAACCGTACTTCTTGGAGCTACAATTGCCATCTGCCCAGATGCTTGGATGCCCACATCAACCGCATCAACTTGAATGGCATCATAAACCTTGCTTGAATTATAACCCATGCATGCATAAGAAGCTTATGTTTGCCCATGCCTTTTCATGCATTCAGATTATTTGTCATGCCACACAAACTTGTGTAACAACAAACACATTGTTTGGCTCCCTTAGATTCGAGCCAACACCTTGAAAAGCATATTCGAACCCACCTAAATCCTCAAACCTCAATGTAGTGAATTCCAAATACCCATCTGACAACTGTGATGAAGAAAATGCATTTGCATCCTCATCCAAACCGGTTAATGTACTCTTGAAATTCATAGCAAAATCATAAGCAAACCGAACCTATCCATAACCAAATCAAGATATGCCTCATCATCTTGATCATACATCTCTGCCCAAGAAGCCCTCGGAGAAATCTTTTCCTCCGCCAAATAAGATGAGCCCAAATCATAAGGTTCAACAATTGTCTTTTTTAATCTGTCATCCATTGGAGTCCAACAAAAATTTTTATTCTTTTTCATACCCAAACCTATATCCATCGTGACAAACACCAACAGTTTTATGTAAAACCAGAAGTAAAAAGGATGAAAGCACTATGTTTTCCTAACAAAAAATATAGTTCACAACGACCACTGTATACAAACTAGCCACGAAAGAAGAACCAAACTGCCAGAGAGCTATGAACCCTAGACCCTATACGTAAAGCCGAAACTAGAAAAAGATCTTCGCCATGAACAAAAACATAGACTTAAAACTATAACCGAGAGAGCCCACTCTATACCACTTTAACAATCAAGAAAATGAATATGAACAAACATTTGAAAAACAAAGCCACGACAATAACCACACCAGCAACCTGAACACCGATGAAAAACAACTTGTAAGGCTCCGCAGGATGCCATAATCATAGCACACCATCGTGCCCTAAAAAGATGTTGCCGACGTACTCTAAAAAAGTCAAACATGATCCACTAATAATAATCTTTAAATTATTAATATAAAATAATCAAATTCTCTTATAAACTATAATGATGATATTATTAAAATGAATAATAATAATGATAATAATTAATATCTGTCACTAGAGTCATGGGTTGCATTGCAAACTTTCCACTTCCTTTCACCTCTTCAACCTGCCCATTGCATTCCCAACTTTTTAAGACCTTTCACCAAATCAAACTTTTGTCGCTTGAAAGGCATACTACTTATTACTTTTTTTCTAGAAGAACCTAAACTCCTACTACAAGTACAACCAACATTTTCAAATCATGTAAAACCATTGTTTTCTCGAACATAATCCCAAATTTAAATCAATATTAAAAATAAAATAAAATAAAAATAAACTTCTATCCAAAATATGATTCCAATGCAAAATGCAATACATTAATGTTCCTACTTTTTATTTTTATTTTTATTTATGGGAGCTAATTATGAAAAAAAAAAAGAGAAGAAGCAGGAGTTCTGCTGTACCCTCATTGGACCACGTGTCCAGCACTCCCTGGTCAGATAAGTAGCCCAATCCTTTTCTCATGTAAAGTTGTAAACCTCCCCTTTATAGCACAGTTCCGTACGATGACCCACAAAACTATTCTTCGAAAAACGACGACGTAGATCTAATCTGTTTACCCAGCCCAGAAAGATAGAGAGAGAGAGAGACCCAAAAGAAACGACTAACCATGCCAGATCCAAATTTCTTGTTCTTCCGGCTTCAAAATCTCTTTTCCCGGACCAATCCGTAAAAAAAGAAAATGTTTCATCCAGATTTTCACTTTGTTTAAAACCCAATAAGAATTTCCATATTCGAGTCTCCGTTTGATTTTGGTTTCTAATTTGGAGTCTCTGTTTCTGAGTTTTATATCTTTGTTTTGAGATGAACAACGCGGCCAAGTACGGTTCTTTCAGGTACAATTTCGCTGAGAAAAGAGAGAGACTGCTTTCTATAAGCAAAGGGTATTCGGAGCTTGCTGGGTTCAACCCCATTGAAGGAGTTGAAGAACCGAAAAGGTCAGCTCAGTGTTGCTCTTTCCGAGCGATTTCGGATGGTATCGTTGATTGGTGCAAAACCGTTCAAGATGTTTCCTACAAAGCTTTGCAGATGGGTCATTCCGACCCACGAAAGATAATTTTCTCTGCGAAAATGGGTCTTGCTCTGACTCTCATTTCGTTGCTGATTTTTCTGAAAGAACCGATCAAAGAGTTGAGCCGGTACTCTGTTTGGGCTATTCTCACTGTCGTCGTGGTCTTCGAGTTCAGTATTGGTACTATGAATTGAATTTTTCTTACTTTTTGTTTTTGTTATTTTCTTGTCTTTGTTTTTTGATTCAATCTTGTGGGTCATTTGGTTTCGTTTATGCAATTATAGCTAATTATTTTTTATTATTTTTTAATAAATTGGTACGGAATTCCTAACCATCACCATCATTGAATTGCGAATTAAAAGAAAAACCTATTTTTTAAAGTGTTCATATTTAATGGAAGAGTTTCCACGGGAATTTCCTGTTTATTATCAAAGAATTATTATTATTTTTTAAAATATTTAAATTATTTGTTGTCTTTTTGGTCTGCAGGAGCGACTCTTAGTAAGGGATTGAACCGTGGAATAGGGACACTTTCAGCTGGAGGGCTTGCTTTGGGTATGGCAGAGTTGTGCGAGTTGGCTGGAAAGTGGGAAGAAGTTTTTATTATTATCAGTATATTTATCATAGGTAAGGATTTGCAATCTTAGTTGTCTTTTTCATTGAGAGGTTTTGTTTTTGTTTTTGTTGTTTTCCTCGTCAATGCATATGATTGAAAAATTGTCTTCTTCTACATTTTTCTGTGGTTGATAGGATTTGTTGCAACTTATGTAAAGCTATACCCAACAATGAAGCCTTATGAATATGGATTTCGAGTGTTCCTCTTGACATATTGTTTCATTATGGTATCTGGGTATAGGACGAGAGACTTCATCCATACAGCTGTGACACGTTTCTTACTCATTGCTCTTGGTGCTGGTGTTGGTTTGGGAGTGAATATATGCATTTTTCCTATATGGGCTGGTGAAGATCTTCACAATTTGGTAGCAAAAAATTTCATGGGTGTTGCATCGTCTTTGGAAGGTGATTTAGACCACGTTTCAAACTTCATCTTGCTCATTTTGAAATTCATTATGTTGAATCAGCTTATATATAAAAATATATATATTATTGTTCAGAAACACTCCTTTTCTCATCCTTATATTTTGCCTTGACTAAATTCTGCCTGGTTTTGTTTAGGCTGTGTCAATAATTACCTTAACTGTGTTGAATATGAGAGGATCCCTTCAAAAATTCTTACATACCAAGCTTCTGATGACCCACTCTACAGCGGCTACAGATCAGCTGTAGAATCTACAAGTCAAGAGGACAATCTGGTATGTTTAGTTGCAATTTTGATGCCTCTACTATTTATTGCATTATTAGAAGTATATATGCTTAACTCGTTTTTTTGGTCTTAGATGGGTTTTGCAATCTGGGAGCCACCTCATGGGCGTTATAAAATGTTTAAATATCCATGGAAGAACTTTGTAATTGTAAGCGGAGCATTGAGGCATTGTGCTTTTATGGTCATGGCATTGCACGGATGCATACTTTCAGAAATAAAGGTAATTGTACCATCTTTAGCCTCATAATATGGCTGTTGCCAATATAAAAAAATTACACACTATTCTTTTTGTCCATGTGGTTTGCGGAATGGTTTTGCTGGTTTCACAAAAATGTCATAATGCTCATTTCAGAAGTAGCTCCTTTCAATTGCCATTAATATTCCTTGTGTTCTGAATATATTGATGTACAAGCTCAGTAGATTATTCAGTTTTAGTTTCTCAATAATGTTTAGCTGTGCATTTCTATTGGTACTTAGTCAGATCTGATACGAGAATTCTAGTATAACGTCCTAAATGCACGTGTTAGCTTTTTTATTGGTGGCAAAATTTGTTGCCCTAGAAATGCATTGCGATCTTTGATACATTTTTTTACTGAATATATGTCTTTGACCTACGCCTGTTACTTCAAATGAACAGCATCACTCTTATTGTATCCATTGTTGCAGTCCTAGAAACTATTTCATTATAACTTAACATAGCAACTGTAAGGGATTCAATAGAAATTCATCTGTCAAATAGAAGTTGGCTTCATTGTCATGTGCTACTTTTAAAAAAATATTTTACATTCTTTTAACAGTTTTTTGTTAAATTTCTATGGAAGAGAGCAAAGTTCTGTATTTGGAAGACTTGAGAATCACATTACCAAATGTGGGTCTTATGAAAGAAAGCTCCTGAAAATGAAGAGCTACAGCTTTAAGCCTTAGCTCTAGCCTTTTGCACGAGGTGGCTGCTCTCAAGGATGAAACTTGCACAAGCACACCTTGTTCTAGAGTGCCCAAAATTATAATGGTACAGGATAAAAAGAGACTAGGAATTGCTTGTAGTTGCATTTATATTTAGCATTTAATATTTATAGCATTGAAAGACTAAAGCATTCAAGGCCATCAGTATTTGGTGAGTTGTCCCCAGAATTGCTAGGAAGTCGAGTAACAGAATTTGGACCCTCTCAAACTAATGTTTTTATATAATGCCAGTCATTTATAAACAAAATTTCTTTGCTGATACATATAGCAAACATTTGGGGCATTCAATTAGAGAGGTGATAGTCCACATTTTGGAGATGTAAGATCTAATACCTGAAGAGCAGTATGGGTTACTGTAAAATAAAAAATATTCTCTTCTGCGAAGTGATGAAAGATGCTTGTTGCGTGACTTAAAATGATTATAACTTACATTGCTTATGTTAAATATAGTTCCACGTAAGAATCATGATATATCCTTTTTTTGTTTATTAAGTGATTGTATTTGTATGAGACTAAATTTATGAATGTGTTTTTCTCTTGTTATATGTACATGAACCGATAAAGGATCGATACTAACAGTCTTTATTTACTTTCATTGGATAATGATTACTTATCACATTTGACATAATTTTGTGTATATGCAGGCCCCAGCTGAACGAAGACAGGTTTTCCGTAGTGAGCTTCAGAGGGTAGGATATGCAGGTGCTAGTGTGTTACGTGAACTTGGAAGCAAAGTGAAGAAGATGGAGAAAATAGGATCAGTTGACATACTTTACGAAGTGCATGAGGCCGCAGAAGAGTTGCAAAAGAAAGTCGATCAGAAGTCGTACCTTCTTGTCAGTTCGGAGAGCTGGCAAATTGGAAATCAGCCAATAAAGGAGCTGAGTGATCCCCAAGATTTCTTGCAATTGGATGATGATGAAGAAAACAAATACCATGAATACAAATCACTTAGTGAAGCTGTACTCGATCTCAGAAATGTTCCAGTGTTACAAAGTTGGGATAATAAGAACCCTGCAGACCTGACTTCCACACCCAACGGTGTGAGCTACATGCCAAGTGTCATAAACTCCAACCCCAGTGGCTTGAACTCCATTCCACCATCAACTGGAAATTTGTTCAAGAAACAGGTATCATGGTCTGCAGGTCTTAAGTTTACCGAAGATGGAGTCCTTAAAGAAGAAGAAGAAGAATCAAAGACTTATGAAAATGCAAGCCAATTGTCATTAGCAACATTTACATCACTTTTGATTGAATTTGTTGCCAGGCTTCAAAATCTTGTTGTTGCATTTGAAGAGTTAAGTGAGAAAGCAAATTTTAAGGATCCTGTTGAATCACCATTTGAAGTACAGCATGATGGGTTTTGGACCAGATTGCTTAACTCTGTAAAGTTCTAGACTGAGCTGGCTAAAGAACGAGGCCACAAGGCCTTCGGCTAGGGCACACAAAAATAACGGCTCAAAATGAAAATCCTATATTAAATATATATTATATTTCTTTCTATATTTATGTCTTTAAACTTTCTACTTTTCATATAAAACTCTTTTCTTTTCTTTTTTTGTTAAAAAACCATCTAAATTTTTTTTTTCTCATTATTTTTTTTTTCTCTATTCACAATTGCAGATAAATCATTTGTTACTTTTTAAGATAATTTTGAGAACATGTTGGCTACAATTTAATTAGTATTTGTTTTGTTTACTTTCAGAATGCGTTGGAGATATTTAAAGCGTATCTAGAAAAAAGGGAAAAACTGTTTTGGAAACACATTTGACATGAATTGTAAATACTCTGTAAAATAAATCAATGAAGTCTAAATTTTTCTTTAGGAAGTATTTTTTGTTTTCCTAACTTTCTTCTTCAAAAACTTGTTATCAACTCTATTTTCAATTGGAATCTAAAAAATTAATATAATAATCTATATTCTTTTTTTTATCCAGATACTTAGGGAATGTATTTAATTAAAATTTTAGAATATTTTTAAGAAGTTAAAAAGTTTAGGTGTATTCAATACAGACTTTTAAATTTTTTATAAAGCCTTAGAGTATTCAATCTATACTTTTAAAATTTTTATAAAAGTTTATAAGATTATTATGTATTCAATTTGTCAATAACTTTTAAAGAATTTTATAAATGAAAATTTTTTGTATACTTTTTAGTCAAAAATATAAATTTTATGCTCATAAAAAGTCTCACTCCCCTCCAAAACTTTTATAGATTTTTAAAGACTTTTTAAAATATTCCAATTAAATTTATGTTATACATTATTTTGGAATTATATTCTCTTTATCTCTCTTCTTCACCCTCTTCATCTCCCTCCCTATTGCGAAACCAAAGTCTAACAAAAAAATTTATGGATTTTTGCTTTTTTCCTTTTGTAGTTTTTTTTTCTTTTCTTTTTTTTATAATAATGCAACTTTTGATTTTTTTTAATATATAAATATAACAAAATACAATAAACCTGTGATTTGCTTTTAAATGACTATTTATCTTTATTTTTTTATGTTAATTTATTTTTTCTTAATATGAAAAGTAGAATATCTAATATATATTTAAATACTAAAAAATAAAAATAATATTGAATTTTGGTAAATAATTTTTGAAATATTTTTTTTAGTGAGGTAATTTATATTTTTATTCTTTTAAAAAATATTTTTATTGATGTAAAAAAATATAATTATACAAATATAAAGTCTCTATTATATTTAAAAATTAATGAAAGTATACTATAACATCTTTTAAAATGAAAATCGATAGAACTGTATAAAAAAACTTTCACAACGATGTGAAATAATATAAAAGTCTTTAAACATAAAATTCTAAAATAGTTGTTCAAAATTTATAAGTCATTAAAAATATTTCATAAAAGTCGTTCAAAGTCTATGAGAATCACTTAGAAAAAAGTTTATAAAAGTCATTCAAAGTCAAGCATATTTTTATAAACTTTACAAAGTCTGTAATTTAAAAAAGTTTACAAAATCTTTTAAAGTCATAATTAAATATACCCTACTTAATTTGCAAAAATTAGCATAAATACAAAATGTTAAATTAAAATTTTCTAAAGTAATTATGGCTAACTAAAACATAGGGTATTGTTATATATTCTCCCTATTGCTACTTAAATTGAGAAAATTAAAAGATTGTTTGATTGGTTGGTTGGTTTTGTGAAAACATATTAAAAAGCAAAACCTAAATTGTAAGCAATTAAGAAAGCAAATGAAAGAAATCAAAGATTTCAAATTAATGATGGAACAATGATTATGACTTCACCATTATTAATCATATTTAGTTTCTAAGCATGATTAATTCATTAAGTTAAATTCTCATTGACCAAAAGTAACTAGAAGTTGATTCCTCAATGCATTCTAGTTTAGCAAGCACAAGGTATTTATTTATTTATAATCTAAATACCAAAATTTAAGTTCTAAAACATGCAAACTCAATAAGCATTTGTCAAGATTGTCACTAAGCCATGCAATCTTCATAGTCCCGTGTATTTCATTACCTTTCTAAATTATATTCATCATTCCTAAGCCGATATAATATTATATCTATTCATCTTTTTATGAAAGCGTTAAAAACTACAATGAAATATTAACCATGAATCATAAACTAATTAATCATGCATTAAAAACTAAATATTCATAATAGGGCTACATCATAATTCTTATAAAAGTTTATCTACTAATGTTCAAAGTAATAGCTATCAATAATTCAAAAGAAAATGTTTTTGAATAACAAAAGAAAAAGGAAAAAAAACAAAAATTTAGAAGCTTGTGGCTACTAAAATCTTCTCTTGATCTTCCTCCAATGGCTTTTCAAAAATATGCCACTAAAGCAAAGTTAGTCTTCCAAAGCTGGTCAAATTCCTCATTTCTCTCCTCCTTGATGTAGCCAAATTTTCTATCTCTCTAAACTCTTGAGAATTGTATCTAGAATGGTATCAAATGAGATGTAAAAGAGATATCTCTAAGGCTCTAAGGTATAGGGTATTTATAAGAAGATAATGTTGTAGAAATACTTGTAAAGCAAAGAAAAAAACCTAGAGCTCTAACATTACCCTACTTCTGATTCTACAGGTAATATGGAATTATATAATAAAAATAATAATAAAAATCTATATTCCCTATTATTACTCTATGTGGCAGGCCATGTAGGAATAAAAAGGTAATTTGTGCTTTTAAAATGATGTCACACATTAGAAAAAAAATCCATATATTTTTAGTATTGTTATCTTCTTTCATTATCTACTTCTTCTCTCCAATTAATACCCCAATTAATATTAGAATATTCTAGACTTTCCAAGTAGCATGTGATGTGTCAATAATAATACATTTGGCTTAGAAGTGATTATGTGGCAATCATAGTCATCCATGCATAGGTGGCATCCTAGTTGGCAAAAACACTTTCCTTTTATATCTTCTATGTTCGTCATGCAGTTTCAAGCACATTTTGGGTGACCGAATGAACTCTGAATCTATTGATTTCAGTTGTAAACTTTAGGTCTAGTTTTTCAGGCATATCTTGATCGAACAAATTTGACACCAAGAAGGCACTAAAAGGTCTTTCTTCTCAAAAGAGTGTAAGCCTACTTTAATTGCTAAAATTGTTTATTTTCAAAATCAAACAGGTATTGATTGGCTGATCCAATATAATAAAATTTTACAGGATTGATCCTTGATGAGTTAGGAATCATTAGCAACTACAGAAATTCTCCTTGATGAGTTAGAAATCATTAGCAACTACAGAAATTCTATGTGTAGCTCTAAATATGATTTATTCAATAAAGGTTGTGTAGAAAATATAGCAAATTTCAGGTTTTGCTCTTCTTCCCTAAAAATAGAAAAATACAACAAATTAGTATTTTTTCAGTAACAATTAACTCAAAATTATCAAAAATCCAACATAAAATATGACATAAAAATAATAATTTTTTATGCTTATCATTCATCACCATTGCTGAATAGCAAAATTCTATAAAGTATAACTATTATTTATTGAGAGAAAGGTCAACAATTTCTTTATACTTTGACTTGTTTTATTTAAAATATTGAGTATAACCAATTTATTATAGTGCTTTTTCTTTTTTTTTTTGCAATTCAGATCTTTTTTCGAAAAAATAATGTTAGTTAATGAGTTAATTTCAAAATACCTTTTAAGATTTAATTATATATTAAACAGATCCCGATAGTTTAAAAAATGGCAAAATTATCCTTTATTGTTAGTTTTGAGTCGTTACATTTGATGAAGAAAGAATAGATTAGCGATTTCACTTGATTTGACATCTGATTGGCTAAGCATGCATTAGACCAATCAAGTGAGGAGACAAAAATTGGAACTTGTCCCCCACCACCTACAAAACTCAACCCTCACCTTATCATCATGCCACATTTGCTCGACGATAATTTTCAAACACCAACGAGTTAGATCTCAAACTTAATACTTGAGCTCCTCGTGTGACGATCTACATCTTGATACCAATTTGGTAGCCTTAAAACACCAAAAAATTGATAATCAAAAGGTCCAAAGTTCGGCAAAAACCTCTAAGGTGGCTTCAAACTTTTGTATGACAGCCATCACATGCATTGTCTTCTTTCTTTTAGACAATGACAGCTAGCTTGATGGTGAAGTGGAGTGCATTGAGCTACACGCGCTACCTAAGGTTTTGTTTTTTGAGGTACTCATGGCAAGCCAAATGGCGATGAATCACTGTGATCTAACCTTTTTTCTAGCACCTACTCGAGCTAGTCTAACTACTCATGGTGAGCTTGAGGTTCAATTTGGTCTCTAACATGTTATCAAACTCCACCTTTGGCTGAGACCTTATTGAAGTTAGCTTTGCTCACAAGTGGCGAATAGGCTCTCGTCGTTGGTCCAAACACACTCAGAGGGCCTCGATCTTTGTCTTTACATTGATCATTTGGATTAATTTTTAATAATTCATAAATTCTTCTAAAATCTATTTCCTTTTTAAATCTATTAAACCCTAACTGAATATACCCTCCTAATGGACTTTTCTACCTGCCACATAAGATAGATAATGAGATTTTTAAACAGAAGTTAGCTGTAAAGGTTACTTTTGATATTTTTTAAATGAGATGGGTTAATTCATATTAACGTCAAACCTCGGAAAAAGGGATTCTGAGATAATTTCCATTGTTTAATTTTTCTTATTTTCTCTTTCTTCCACTGCTTGGTACCATTACTTTGTATTTTAGAATTATTTTAATAATTTATATATACATATTACAAAATTGTATAGGTATTTATATTAATTTTTTAGTTGAATCTAATTGAAATTTAGAAATTTGAAAGTTTATAAGTTTAGGTTACATTTCAAGAGTTGAAAACTAATCTCTGAGAAAAAAAAAATTGTCAAAAGATAACAAAATTCTTGCTAAAAAAGTAATATTGTTGAGAACTTTAAATTTCCAAGAATTTTTTTCAAAAAAGTTTTTTATGCACCTGTAGTCCAGTTTGCTTGTGGTTCTTTTATAGATTTAGCTCTATTTTTTTCTTCGAAGTTTAGTACCTTATGTTAGGTTAAATTAGCATTGTGTGGTCCTTTTTATGATATTGTCTGTGTTTTATATTAGTTTGTTCCACATGCAGGTCACGTGGCACGAGCATTTCATGTCATTTTAATTTATCTCTCTTGGCGTCTCTCTCTCTCATAGAAAACATGAGACAAATATGCACCTAGTCTTTCTCTTCCACAACAAAATTGAGCCAAATTTCTCCAAACCTAGTGAAAAAATCAATCAAGCAAACCGAGCCAAATTGCTCAAAACCTATATCAAATACCTACAAGTAGGGGTGACAATTTAGGCCATGATACGAAATTGACCATTTTGACCTGCATAATTCAAAATTGACACAAATAAATTAAATTAATACATAAATAATTAATAATAATAAACAAATATATATTTTAATATATTATAATGTAAAAAATAATAAAATAATATAAATAATTCTAATAATAATAATATTTTATTTAAATAGATAAGACATGTAAACCCGTTTAACACCAATGACACAAATTGACACCCCTACTTACAAGCAAACCCACAAGCAAATTCATGGCCAAATCCATGACAAGCCACATCAAACACCCACGAGCAAGCCCACAACCAAACCCATGACAAACCCACATCAAGCACCCACGAGCAAACCCATGGCAAACCGACGTCCAAATCCACGACAAACCCACATCAAGCACCCACGAGCAAAACACTACAAAATCACGACAATCCATGGCAAAATTGCTCAAAACCCAAAAATCATGATCCCCACGATCACTTATTTTGGTGGCCTTTATGGTTTAAGGGTTGTTGCTAATCTCTGAGGCTGAGAAACTCCATTCTATGAATTTGATGCTTTACATGGCAGAGAAAGGGCAGTGAGAGAGAAAGAGACTGAAAGAGATAGTGAGAGAGAAGCGGTGAAAGAGAAAGGGTGAGAGAGTGAAATAGAAAATTTTCAATATGATATGAAATGTCACTGATAAGTGACCTGCACGTGAGACAAACTAACAGAGCACAAAAAAAAAACACGATGCTAATTTAACCAAACATAAAGGAATATGGGTCCAAAGAAGCTAAAAAAATACAAATATTTCTTTTTAATTTGTAAAAAATAAAACATCTTTAAATTATTTATTAATTTTTTTTAATTTATTGAATTTAAAAATTACTGAACCAAACCTAGGAACTTATATATTTATTAAAATTTTAACATCATACTTTTTAAAAACAAATATTTACACGTTATTATTTATTTATTTTTATCTTGTAACAATGTATTTTTTTTGTTTATTTTTTACAACTACATAAAATGTAAACAGATGTGTTTTTAAAGTTATGTAATATCATAATAGAAAAAATGCATTTGCAAGATACAAGATACATTTGTATTGAAGAAATGCTTACAACATTTTTACTTGTCATAGGTCAAAATTTTCAATATAGTATGACTTGTGAAATGTTTAGTCAATCAGATTTTGCAGTGAGCAAAAACTTTAACAAAATTTTAAAGGCTTTGGACACAATAACACCATATATGATGGTTAAACCAAAATCTACGGTTCAAGTAAAATTAGAGAAAGTAAAATATTTTTCCTTTAATTCAAAGTAAGTAATTTATGTTTTAAATATTTATTTATTTTTTGTTTGTTTTTGTAGTAGTAATAATAATACATTATTGTAACTTTTAGTGTTATAGTCATTATTTTAACACTTTTTGTTTTATGTTAATTATAAAGTCTATTATTTATTTTAAAAATGAACCAACGCTATTGATGGAACACATATATTAGTAGCAATAATGGGTCGAGATGTAGATAGCTATTGTAGTCACCATGTAAAAATATCACAAAATGTATTAGTAGCTTGTAGCTTTGATTTGAAGTTCATATATGTATTTAGTGGATGTGAGGGTTTAGCTCACGAGTCAAATTGTGACATGATACTTTATTAAGGAGGAATGGACATAAAGTACCACAAATTGTATAATATATGTACATACAGAGCTGCTATTATAGACGATGTAGCTCACTACTCAGTGAGCGATAGTCCACTGCATCCATTTGATATGCATAATCGCATGACAAATGTGCCTGATTGTGCACATCGGGCGGCTTCAGTGAGCTGTAGCTTTCTGAGTGGTAAGCAACATTGCTCATATTAGCAAAACCGATGCACATATTTGTATATATATATTATATTTCTCAATACATATTATTTTTCTAAGAACTAATATTATATATTAATTATTAATATATTATATTTAGGTAAATACTATTTGTGGATTTTCAAATCATTGATAATTTTTTGCTCCAATTGAGGGTTTCTAATATCATATGCAAAAAATTTCTGGTTAAGGTCGTCACTAAGAAACTGCAGTTGAATTGTTCAATTTCTATCATTCTTATTTAAGAAACGTAATTGAGAATAATATTCAAATTCACATTTTTTAAGTTTGCACCTCAATTTCCATTTAAAACACAATCAGAGCTAGTTTTAGCTTTGTGGGATTGTATAATTTTCTTCATAAAGAATGTCCTTATGATAAACTATAAAGCCAAATGATGAATCTTTATCACATGTATTATATGAGAAACTGAAAAGAATAATTTTTTAAGAGGTTTTGAAGGTTAAGAGCAACAACAAGAGAATGCCAATAAATGGAGAGACACAATGCCTTCAAATATGAGAAGAGATGCCAAAACAAAAGAAATCAAAATAATAAACAATGATTTTTTTTTTCATATGATAATAAATATTGGAGATGATATAAGACTTTTAATTCATTTATCTAACTTTATTTTGATATTTTAGTTCATTTTGTTAGTGCTTTTTTTCTTTATATTTTTCTATTTTTGTATTTATTTATTTACAATGATCATATTGGACAAATTTAATATCCATGTATATATATTTGGTCATAGAAGTTTATTAATATTTCATTTATTGTCTAACATCGATCATAAATTTAAACTATGTTATGGTATAGTTTGAATTCCAAATATTAATTATATGGAAAAATTTGTAATGCTATTTGAATGATATCAAAATCTATTAATCAAAGTCTCACGAACTTCATTAAATTTCCATGTCATGTAGGATTTTGATGGATTCTATGGATTTTTTTAAAATCTTTCGTAGTTATGTGAAACAATATTAAATTCTTTGAACATGAAAGTTTATCAAAGTTGTTCAAAATTTATGAGTCATTAAAAAAAAAAGTTATAAAAGTCGATCAGAGTCTATGAAAATTATTTTAAAAAAGTTTATAAAAGTTATTCAAAGTAAGTATACTTTTATAAACTCTACAAAAGTCTAGAAAAATCTATTAAAATCTACAAAAGTTTGTGATTTAAAAAAGCCTGTAGAAGTCTTTTAAAATTTTAATTGAATACACCTCATTAAATTTATTAACTCTTTTGAAATCCATTAAATTCTTAATCTAATTCACATTCCTTAATAAGTAGTATAGTAATGTTTGGTACACATAATAAAATGAGGTGATTAAGCTATAATTATGGGCCCACCTCTTATCCTGTGTTTGGCAGTGATGGAGACTAGGATTACAAAATCTTGGGTCCACTTCATCATATCCTCTCCCTTTCACTTATGTGGGAAGAGAAATATGGGATAATGATAAGGTTGCCTCATTTATTGGGATTTTTTTTCTTTGGCTGAATATTTTAGTTTTTTTGAAATTTTTATGGGCTAGTATTTTTGAACATATAATAATTTGTATCAGTTTTAGTAAATTAGATATGTTCTTCACTTTTTTTTTATGACAATTAATGCTAAATATAACTAAATGTCCTAATTTCAAAAAAAAAAAAAATTGTAATGGGAAGCTTAGAGAGAGCTAGCTGTACACATATATAAGAGAATTCAAAAGATCTACCAAACTAAACAGTTATTTTTTAATCACTAAAATTAATTGAATTTTAAAAGAAAAATTAATTAACTATCAAAGTTCGCTATAATTTGATTGATATTTGATACGCCGTTTGATTAAAATTATGCAAGTTTGTTGCTTATACATTGAACTCACGATAAAAAAAATGCTTTACAATAGAAATAGAAGTTCATGACAATGCATCTAACTATTAAAGCACAAATAACTATTTTTTTTTTTTTATTGTGGATTTTACCGTTAAAGTTGTTGTTATGATTATGTTAACACATGTATTTTAGATGTCCTTAATTTTTTAAATATTTTTGTAGTATTTTTTTTATAACAATATGATATATATTTATATCAAATTTTTATATAATATTTTATAAAATATATAATATTTTAATAAATTAAATATTGTTCAATCTAATACTGCACAAAACACAAAATATCATATATTGTCATTCTATCCGAAACTATACTAAACATATGACAGTTTTAAATATATCTAATTCTGCTATATCCAATATAATCTAATCATGTCATCAATATTGATATTTGATCCAATTTAATTATGTAATTTATATTCGATCTAATCCAATCCTGCATACTAAATGAAATCCTTTAAGGCTGTGTTTGTTTTACCTGATAAAGGACCATATGGATTTCTAAATCCGGTCTCCTCCTTTATCCGGTGTTTGGCGGTGGCATCGGAACTTGATTAAGAAATCCGATTTAAATCTAATCCGGTTACTTAGCCTAATTTCTAATCCTAGAGAGATTCACAGGATTAGAAGATCTGGACTGAGATTTAGATGGAAATCGCGATTTGACTGCTTGAATCGAGCTGCACCCCCTTACTTTTCAACAGATATGCTTAACTCTTCTTCAATCGGGTTTCAAACATGCTTCAAAATGATTCATCCACTTCAATCTCCAAATTTTTTTTATTCCCAATTTCTCAGTTTTCTTCATATATGAATGTCAAATTTTCTTTTGTATTTGTCAGATTTGAATCGGGTTTTCATATGCTTCATCTACTTCAATCAACTTTTCAATCTTGCTTCAATTGTCTTTTCATCTGCTTCAATCGGGTTTTCAATCTGCAAATTGTGAAAGATTAAGTATTTGAGGAAATCCCTCTGACCCAGGTAAATCAATTGTGCAATGGTTCATATATTTTTAAATCTTTGATTATAACTTTAGTTAGGTCGGTTCCTTGTTTTTGGACTTGAGTTTTTTATATGTGCGAATTTCATTGACAATAGAGGTTTTATTGCCCGTGGATTGTCTATTTGCCATTGTTTTCGGATTTTTTTTTCCATCTAAATGTGATTGTCTATTTGTCAGTCGTCGTTTTTTTTCAATTTTGATATAGACTTTTGTTTGATCTTGACATCGGATCTGTTGAAATACTTTTGGATATAGTTCCAGAGCAATTTCCACAAGCAATTTCCAGAGCAACAACTTCGAAACTATACAAATTCGATTCTTTGCTAAGTTTCCCCATTGTCAGTCTCAGGTGCTATATACCCCATTGTCCTTGCCATAGCCTTGGGTCTGTGTCCTTATTGTACGGTCCACAAACCTAGCCAAACCAAAATCTCCAAGCTTAGCATTGTCAAACACAGTCGGTATCTAATCTTGCCACATAGACAAAGCATAAATACTGAGAAACAGAGAAACAATTATTATCAAACCATTGATGACTAAGTTACAAAGTCTATGTTTATACTTGAATATATGTTAGTGTAGTGCTTATCGTCCCAATTTTTTTGATGCTTTAAATGTTCACCTTTAATCTATTTATTCTTTCCACTCACTTGTTTTGAATTTATCAAGCATTATAAAAGAAATTACTTTCATTATCAATGGACTGCCTTAATATTTAATCAATATCAACAATGCCAAGCATGTCGATCATAGAAATATGCTTTGTACAACAGTGGCTTTGGAGTATTTAAAACATGTTATCTGGTAGGTTTTGCATTGGGTATGGTGTAATCAAATTTACTTATAGTGATAATACTAAGAGGAATTATGAAATATGAAATTGTCTACATCTTGGCTGTATTCCTTTGGGCTCATAAGCTGGTATTTGGTGCCTCAAGCACATTTTTATGGTTTTAGTTTGTTTTATGTTGAATTTTAAAGTATATTTCTTATTCTAAGTGAAAAATGGAATTGCACTGTCAGTTTCCTATTAAAACTTCCTCTTCTAAAATTCTTTTGATAATTTGCTACTTTTATGTCTCTGTGAACCACACAAGCCAAACCAAAATCTTCAAGCTTAGCATTGTCAAACACATTGATAATCAGCCAGTGGAATCTTGTACTGGATGATAGCCAGAGTGGAAGTGAACCATCAAGATCAAAAGCTGTGGTCGAGACTTGGCAACGTGTCGTGTGGTATTCTTGTTTGGTTCAATTTTTTTTACCCAAACCTGACCCGTTAAGCTTTCATGTTGAAATATGTAAACCCAAACTCGTTTATAAAATTATCATGTAACCCGTTACCCAACCCATTAACACATTAAACTTATTTTCAAAATTATTTAAAAAATGAAAAATATATTTAATTTATAATTTATAGTCCATACTAAAAAATAATAAAACACAGACAAAAATAAATATTTGTATCCTTTTATAAACCAAAAATAAAAACTAAAATAACATACTTAATACATGTTAAAAAAATAACAAACCATACAAACATAATATTTAAATCTTTCTACAAACCAAAAATAAATATCTAAAACAATATTTAAAATAACAATAAGACATAAACATGTTCAGTTTTGAACTACATTTTCATTTTTCACATATACTCCAATACATATGACATATTGAGCACAACTTCAAAGCACCTAAAAAAAAGTTAAATTTCATATTAGATTTCCAGTTTGTTGGCTGCTTGTGATCACTTATCAAAGTAAAAAAAGAATCTCCAAAACAAAAAAAAAGAATAAACATTTCACATCCAAGAAAGCAGAACTAGTTCACTTATCAACCCTGCTGCCTTCTAATTAATTATGAACAGCTTAAAAACATTAAAACACTTATGAACAGTTATGACATACTCATATTAATACATGATTATAATAAATACATGACAACTAGGATTACCTTATTTTCTCTAGGAATTTCCACAAACATGTGTCATACAATGCTGCTGTCTATAAAATGTGTGTCCGTTTTCCTTTTTTCTTTTTCTATTTTTATTTTGGATTGTTATGTGAGCTTATATACTAACAGAGACATATGAGTATAATGAAATCAAATCCTTTACACGTGCCAAAGAACTAAAACAGCAATTCAACGCAATAGCAAATTCAAATGGGAGTATCAAAGATCAAACATAAGGGATCTCAGTCACCAAGATTGATATCATGTTAAACCACCATCTATCATAAAAAGTTATAGTTAATAGAAAGTGGATCCAACAATATATTTCAAGTTGATTTCTAATAGTTATTCATAAAAAATAAAGTATTTCTAATAGATTATATATAAAGTTTTATTTTCGTTTTGTTTTGTTTTCTTACAGTGATGATCATTTGCACTATTGAGTGTGTCGTCTTATTTTTAGTTAATATGACATCAACCACAGAAGCTATCTAATGACCGAAAGTTCAATTTACAATGCTTGCCTTTTTGTTACCTATTCGATAACGTTATCTATTACCCAAAAAAAAAAATAATAAGAAATTCGACAATGTTATTAAACATTAATAGAATCGGAAAGAGGCAGTTGAAATTGAAGGAAAATTAAGCTTTGAAATACAAGAGAAAGCTTACTTGTTGTTGTTGGCTAACGGCTGATGCAATTTGCAAATTGCAGTGCACAAAGAAAAAAAAAATTAAAAATAGAACCAGAGAGAGGAAAGGGAAATTGAAAGAAAATTAAGATTTGAAATTGAACCTCAAATAATGGTCCCTTCCTCCTTTCCAATTACAATTTCGTGAAGAATGCTGGACGAGTGGAATGAGGGGAAGATCGAAGCTTGTAGTTGCAGTTGCAAATGCGGTATACCCGGAGCTTGTCTACCCTCAGAAGATCATTCCCTTGAAGATGTAGCAAACTTTGTAATTTGAGGTTGGGTCCGTTGGGAGACGCAAGGAGGTAGGCTGTAGGCAGAGGCAAGAAGGAATGGATGCAGTCTTTGCACATAGCAACAAAGCTTTGTTGGGTCTGTTGGGAGACGCAAGGAGGCAGGCAGAGGCAGAGACCGACGTATGGTAGTGGTAAGTAATTAGGGATTTTTTTTAAAATTAAATTACAAAAATGTCATTGGACTAATGAGTTTTCGCAGGTTAACCCGTTAAAACCAGTTATCTTAATGGGTCACCTGTTATCAACTAAACCCGTAAAAAATGTTATTGTTCATGACGTGTTAAAATTTGTCAAGTCTAGGTCGAGGGAGTTTTGCAAGAGATTCATAGAGAAAGTAATGACAGAACATGGAAATGATGATAATGATGATGATGATGGCTCTTTGAGTTATTGGAAAACATTTAGTAGTGTCATTTTAGTTTCTGGAGGTTAAACGTTTGTGTTCCTTCCTTTTCGATGTAGTCTCAATTACTTTGTGCATCTGTAGCTTGCACAACACTTTTTTTTGGATTTTTTCATTCCATATGGAATGTGTGTGTGTGTAATTATTCTTTATAACCCTTTTTTCTTTATCCCTTGGTCTCTTTGTTTCTTTGGGCATTTTCTTAGAATCTGTTGTTTGGTGTCTTGGACAGCAAGAGCTTGAGCAGGGCTGTCATGCATTTGGTGGGCTTAGAGAGCTCAGCCAACATGTGGAATCAAACCGTGGATCAAAGAATTTGCTCAAGAAATGCTTCTGTTTTTAAAAACCATAAAATAGTTTCCAAGTTATGCAACCATTTATTTATTTTTGTATTGGTTTTTAATTTATTTTATAAAACATTATTCCCTGGAAGCCAATTAGCTTTCATTGTCTTTTTCCATAAAAAAGTTGTGGTATTAATGTATTTTCGAGCTTCTGCTAAGCAACACCAAATTGTTCAATCAAATATGTATTAAGCATTTAAATCTTCATTACTACTTGACATTAATTAATTGCAGATACTAAATAAAAAAATAAACAAACAAAGAAAGTAAAAAACACAAATACTAAATGACATAATATCATATTTATTAAATTTATAATTAAAAATATATTATAATATATTTTATATATGATATTTATATTAAAAATATAAAATATATTATTAAATTAAAATATACATCAAACATATTATATTAAATTTACTGAATTTGAAAATCTAATCCTAATGTATGTTATCCAATCAAATTCTGAGTATAAATGTTTAACGCTCGACCCGAAATTCCCTTATTCGGATCCAACCGAGATAAGTGGTTCGGGAAAAATGGACTAAATTATCGGGGCGGCTATAGGATTTGAAATTCCGGTTCTCATAGCGATTGGTCTAAAAAACCCAAAAGGACAAAAAAGAAAAGAAAAGAAAATCCCAGATTTTGAGGGAAAATTAGCAGATCTCTCCCTCCCTCTCGCTCTCACCAAGAAAATCTCTTCCATTTCCGTTACTACCATCCCCCAGATCGACGTCTACAAACTAGCCCCAAGGTACTACAATCTTTTTCTCTCTTTCACGGCGACATATTTTAGTTTTATTTTTTTAACATTTTCTGTTTGGGTTTTTGAACTGATCCAATATCTGGGTTTTCCACCAATTTCCATTTTTCATGTTCAATTTCTGATGAAAAACCCATTAGTTTGTTCGATAGTGAACCGTTGCTGAGGATATCATTGCAAAAATCTTTTTGGAAAAATATTTTCTTTTTCCTTTTCCGAGAAATTGTTTATATTTCATTTTTTCCTGAATTGATCATTTGTGTTTCCAGCTGCTACAATCTTGTAGCTAAAAAAAAAATAAAAATGGCTATGATCGATGAGCCTCTATACCCTATTGCCGTTTTAATTGATGAGCTCAAAAACGAGGATATTCAGCTTAGATTGAACTCGATCCGTCGACTATCCACAATTGCTCGTGCGCTTGGGGAGGAGAGGACTAGGAAGGAATTGATTCCTTTTCTTAGTGAGAATAACGATGATGATGATGAAGTTCTTCTTGCAATGGCTGAAGAATTGGGGGTTTTTATCCCTTATGTTGGAGGTGTAGAGCATGCCAATGTTCTGCTTCCACCTTTAGAAACTCTCTGCACTGTGGAAGAAACTTGTGTGAGGGACAAAGCAGTGGAGTCTTTGTGTAGAATCGGGGCCCAGATGAGGGAGCAGGACTTGGTTGAGTACTTTATTCCTTTGGTTAAGGTCAGAATCTCAGATGATTGAATTCTTTTTTGGTATTTGCTTTTGGATTTTGCTTGGAATTCTCATCTTCGTCTGTAACATATTTGAATGAACTATGAAGATAAAAAATGAAATTTATGGTGAAATATTAGACTTCTAATCCTCAAAATGTTCAAGATTCTGGAAAAATTTCAATCAATGTGCAAAGTGTATGGTTTACTGGCACTTAGATTAACATGATTATCTTAATCGAGAAAAGACCTACTGATGTAGAACTTATTGTTATTGTTTATCTATGCCAACTAGCAATAGAAGATTATTGTTTATAAATAATACTTGTGAACCCGTATTCTCTGATTATTTTATAATTCTATATTTCCTTAGTTTATAATTCTATATTTCCATTTTGCATACCATTTTTTTGCATCTCAATATGGTTAGAAGGATGGTAACTAATTCTTCTGAACATTAAAATATCCAACATATAGAGGCTGGCTGCTGGTGAGTGGTTTACAGCTCGAGTGTCTTCGTGTGGTTTGTTTCATATTGCTTACCCAAGTGCCCCGGAGACTTTTAAAACTGAACTACGAACAATATACAATCAGCTGTGCCAAGATGACATGCCGATGGTTAGGAGGTCTGCTGCCACTAACCTGGGAAAATTTGCTGCAACTGTTGAACCTACCCATTTGAAAACTGACATCATGTCGATATTTGAGGATCTGACGCAGGATGGTATGTAGTTTTCTGTTGAGCTTTATTCTTCAAACAGTTATATTTTGTGCAGGTCACTACTCTTTACTGATAGATTTATATCGATTAATACCTGTAAACAGTTTTCTTGTGAATAATTAAAGAGTGATTACATCGAATGGTAATATAGCATATTATTTAACTTTAGTCCATTTACCAAAAACAGACTTATTGAATCCTTATCAGCTATATGCCCAATCCTCCTTGGCATGGAGCAACATGTCTTTGATTCCACTAAATAGGTTGGTTTTTACATATGCTTGCAAGAATTTGAACCGGGATTTTTTTTCTTATGACATGTTGAACTGGGGTTTTTGAGTGAAAAGGTATTGATGGGAGCTGCAGAAACTAAGAAAGAATGTTTTTCTTCTCCAGTGAACCACAAACTTTTTATCTCCAGTAATATATACTGGTTAGATAATTTTTGTCCCTTTTTTTTTTTTTTCCAAAGATGATGTCAAACTATGCCAGGGCCTTGTCCAGCTCATACTTGCAAGCGAAACCAAAATCAAGTATCATTATTTCGTTTCTTTTTCCGCTTAGCTACCCATTTGTTAATTCAGTACCATTGATGCTTTCTAGTATGTACAAAGTTTAAAAAGATTTGTGTGTCATTTGTTGAGTTAAGGCTCTCTATAACATTTGGACCATAGTTCTATTTTATAGATACAGATCAGTCCAATTAAGTTTATGATATTTACATTTTATTCTTGTCATTATATTCAGTTATCATCTCAAATGTGGTAATTTTAGAAGTGACTTTCTTTAAACTATTCTTTATTTCAGATCAGGATTCTGTCCGCTTATTAGCTGTTGAGGGTTGTGCGGCTCTTGGGAAGTTGTTGGAACCCCAAGATTGTGTGGCTCATGTTCTCCCTGTCATAGTTAATTTTTCACAGGTATAACATGTATTTAACATTAAAGTTTAATATACATAAACCTCAGTTTTGCTATATATCATTCAATTCTTTATCATTTTTGTTTGATTTTTCTAACCTTGGTGGGTCTACTGAAGTCATGCTTGTCTTTTACTGTAAAAGATGTCCATTGGCAAGTATAAATGCATCTTTGCTTGGCCAGTATGCATTGTTATTTGTTAAATTGATATCATGCAATTTAAGCCTCTGGATAAGATCATTCTGCTATATAAAAAGTAGTTCCTTGAGCTTGTAATTTTGACAAGCTGATGAGATAATGCTGCACACTGGATGGGATCATTCTGTTATTGATCTTTCTTTCACCTTTTTCTTTGCAATTTTAATAATGGATATTTTTTGGGGCATAGAATTATAAGTCAATTCTTTTTCCTTCCCCCTCAATGTCTTCGTCCTTTTGTTATAGTTAGATCTTCGACTTGTTCTTAGGGTTTTATTCAAAAAGAGGGATTGGGAAATTGAGATGATTCTACATCTATGATGGTGCATCTCGTGGAATTGAAATGGAGATTGAATTTGAGATGCTTAGAGTTGTCATTGCCCTTAGAACATAGCCTAAGCCAAGGGGTTTAAAGTAGTATCGTTTGTTTTTCTTTTCTTGGGGTAAAATTTTTAGTTGTGCATTTCATGCACTCTTTTAATGTATTTGCCAATTTTTATAAGGAGTTCCAAAATATTGTGTTTCTCAATAATGAACTGCCATAACACTTGAAATGTAATCTCTTCTGTGACCAGGACAAGTCATGGCGTGTTCGTTACATGGCTGCAAATCAAATATACGAGCTTTGTGAAGCTGTTGGTCCAGAGCCTACCAGGTAATAACCTTTATAGTATGGGTTGATGTCTTTTTAAACGTCTTTTTTTTGGTGATTTTTCAACTTATATATTTTATGGTCTAGTTTTCTTGCATTAGACTTGCTTAGTTGTATATATCCTCTTGCCTAATCTGCATATCCTGTTCAAGAATACTGATTGATATCTTTACATTCTTCTTATCTTAGGTCAGAACTAGTGCCTGCATATGTTCGGCTGCTTCGTGATAATGAGGCTGAAGTCCGAATAGCTGCTGCTGGGAAAGTGACCAAGTTCTGTCGAATTTTGAGTCCTGAACTTTCAATTCAGCATATCCTTCCATGTGTGAAGGTATTAGTTCTTATGAAGTGCTTTGTGTAACTTTATTTCTTGAAAATATTTCCTGTTTCATTCTGTAGTAGACCTCATTTTGGTTCTCTGTAATTCTTGTCTCTATAAATTTTATGGATTTAAGTTTGGCTGCTGTAGGAATTATCAACAGATTCATCCCAATATTGTCGTTCTGCATTGGCTTCAGTTATAATGGGCATGGCACCTGTTTTAGGGAAGGTATGAAACTTTTCTAGGCATATGTTTTGTTTCCAAAGCCACAGAGTTCCATGGATGCGTGTGAAAATAGAATTCTATGACTTAAGCAATATGATCTTTTAAGTATTAATTGTTTTGTAATTTAACAGATTTGATATGATGGCATGGTGCGTCGTCTTTATGAGTTGTTGAACTAAAGTTGCTCTGTTCTATTTTGGCCTCTCTTTCTCACATCAGCTATAGCGATAATTTGGTGTACATTTTTTTGTTCTTTTTCTTTGCTTAAACCCAAAATGACTGTAATTCAATGAAGTTTTAAGCTCTTACATTGTCTTAATATGGTGATTTAGCATGTTCTTAAGCATTATTCTCCTCAATGCTAGTGGTAGTTTTGTTTGAGTTTGTTGTATCCATCTAATACAATGTCAACATTAAAAGTATTCTCTCCCTCTCTGTCACTCTGTGTGTAATGTGCCCTCTTTTGGGGATTGCAGGATTCAACAATAGAGCAACTATTGCCTATTTTCCTTTCTCTGCTGAAGGATGAGTTTCCTGATGTGCGGTTGAATATTATCAGCAAGCTTGATCAAGTCAACCAGGTTTATAATAAGTTTTTAAAGTTGTATTCATTTGGTTTCCCACTAGATTAATGCATGCAATATCATCGTCTCTTTATACGTGTCCTCACTTTTTTAACATTGTGATTGGACTGCATGAATTTCAATACATGGTTCTTTTTCTTGATTGGTTAACTCTAAATAAGGAAAAGGATTTATAACATGGTTGGAATCCTTGATTCTGTTTGTTCTTCTAGAATTTATGCATTACATGCATGTTAGATATTTGATTTGCTAATTGATAGAAGGTTGAATTTGCATTCAAGATGGTCAAAAATTATAAATTTATGCTCGTTGGAATTCCCTCAAGAAAGATTTATCTTCCATATGGACTATCTTTGATATAGCTCTGAATAAGGTTTTTTTCCCTACATGGTTTGAACATTGGAAGGATAAATGGGATCGAAATGTGTATCGTGAGTTAATCCTTGACTTAGTCACTTACAGAAGCTTTATTTCTGTTCAAAATCAACCATTCTTTAAAATTGCTCTAATCTTCTTGATTGGCTGATTGCTGTTTCTACCATAGCTGTTGTGGAAAGATTTTTTAAACTGTTGAATCACTGATATTAACTTGTGTTTCGTGTTGAACTGAAATTGTTCTGTTGATGTTACTTGATGCAGGTGATTGGAATTGATCTGCTGTCCCAGTCTCTATTGCCAGCAATTGTTGAACTTGCAGAGGATAGGCACTGGAGGGTTCGGCTTGCAATCATAGAGTATATACCTTTATTGGCAAGTCAATTGGGTGTGCGGTTTTTTGATGATAAGCTTGGTACACTTTGCATGCAGTGGTTAAAAGATAAGGTTTGTGAAATTGCAGATTGTTAAAGTTATAATATATCAAATCAGTCACACGAATACTTGGTTTATATTATTACCAGTGTGGACTCACAGCTGCTTCTATGTTATTTCACCATCTTGCTTTTGTTTGGTGGAGAATAAATATATAATTGTAATAATATCAATATTATAAAAGCCAGTTTAGCAATGTATTATGACCTACCTGGTATGTAATTGCTGAGATCTAGGTGAGAGAGGATAGTAATGTTTGTGATGCAATGGAAGTATGTAGGTCTAATCGGTGTCATGGGGAGTAATAAATTATCTGGACAATTGATTAGATAGGAAAAGGGGTGATGTTACTTGGAGACTTTCTTAAATGGAACCTCTAAATTTTGATAGAAATCCAATTTTTTTTTTTTTAGTATTGAGCTGGATATTCCCTACACTTTTTATATCCATTTAATATTATGTTTGTACTTATAAGAGAAAAACAACTAAGACAAAGTGCATCTACTCCAAGGTTTAATGGGTTTTCTTTAATATCTTTTGTTTCACATAGCATTTAAACTTCAATTTTTCAGAGGCTCTAATTAAGAAAAGTAGGAAATTAAAATAAAAAGAAAAGAAAAGAAAGGAAGCTAAAGTAGTATTGCTTGTTTTCATATGGTTCTGAGAAGACACTTTCTTCATTAGTTTGTTACTAGTTGTGGTTTAGGCATGTTTTGGTTGCCTGTATTCCTTGTTTACCTCTTTGAAGTTTAAATTAATTATATAGTGTGTTGGCTATTAGGATGTTATGATGTTTGATTGACTTTTGACTAGTGAAATCTAGCAATAATAAGCATAATCATGCAGTAGTGAGTGGTCAATCTCTTAACATTTATTGAATCGATATTGCTAATAACACATTGGTTACGATTATAGGTTTACTCAATACGTGATGCAGCTGCTAACAATGTGAAGCGCCTTGCAGAAGAATTTGGCCCTGAGTGGGCAATGCAGCACATAATCCCACAGGTTTGTCTGCCTAAAAATATTGTTAAAATTTCATTCCTTACAAAAACATGGAACCTTTAGGTTCAGTGAAGAATTCTGAAACCATTTTGGTTTTAATATGGTACCTTTGGCTAGAGTTGGTAATACCTGGGTATTAGTGTTGTACTTGTGTCAGATATCCCTGTTTTGTAAGCATACCCAAACGGAATGTCTGATGCAGAAGATCATACTGTATACAACTCATTTAAAATGCTTAATACTTTTCATATGCATTGTAAGCAAGTTATTTAGCATTTTCCTTTTTAGTTACATCTGAATTATTTATTGGCATTTTTCTTTCTGGTTAGTGCAATTGGCAATTGAAATTGCTTTTTGTTTCGCATTTTTCTTTCTGGTTTGTGCAATTGGCAACTGAAATTGCATTTTGTTTTGCAGATAAAAAAGAGCAGGGAAAACTAGATTCAATTTTCTTTTACAATCTTACTGTTTTTAACCAGCATGCTTGCACTTGAAGATATTACCTTGGTTAACTTTCACATTCTAGAATAGATTTATCTCTACTTCATGCATATTATTGTGTTGTCCAAGAATTGAATCTTCCTGTCTTTAACAATTTAATGATTTTGTTATAAATGCATTATTTGAAGCCAGAAAATTTTAGGAATAATTCTTCTGATACACAATTCTGCTATTGCTGTTATACCTCAAATGAAATTCTATGGCAATGCCTTCTTGAAGGAATCCTTTTAATCTGTGCAGTTCCTTGACAGGTTTTGGACTTGATTAACAACCCACACTATCTGTACCGAATGACCGTTCTACATGCGATTTCTTTACTTGCCCCTGTTATGGGATCAGAAATAACTTGTTCCAAACTTTTGCCTGTAGTTGTTACCGCATCAAAAGATAGGTAAGGAAATTCTATTTGTCAATCTTGTTTGTGCTTTGGGCTGGGTTTAACTTGCATGAGGCTGAATGTTACTTTTATCAGGGTACCCAACATCAAGTTCAATGTGGCTAAAGTTTTGCAGTCACTTATTCCTATTGTTGATCAGTCTGTAAGTAACGTTATTCCTTGTTTTTAACAGAAGCATATCTATAATAATGAAGCCAGAATTTTTATTCAAGTTACATGGGAACTTTGTATGATTGAATTTGATACTTTGCTGTCTTCTAGTCTGAATACAAATATTTTCATTCATGATATGTGAATATGGGGTAAATGCAGAAGACTAGAACATTGGTGCATAAAATAAAATGATGTTTGAAAGAATACCCTTTTGGCCGAAGTTTATGTTCTTAAAATCTTTTCCATTAAATGAGAAATCGGTCATTGTTATGATGATTATCTCTGCAACATCATGTTTGATGCATGTCAGTCACTCAAAACGACAACAATTAGTTATGAAAAAAATATTGTAGAGAAACTGTTGAAGTTTGTGTTTTAATATGGAACTTGGCAATATTGTTGAAATAGGTGGTGGAGAAGACGATCAAGCCCTGTTTGGTGGAACTTAGTGAGGATCCAGATGTCGATGTGAGGTTTTTTGCGAGCCAAGCATTACAATCTAGTGACCAGGTTATGATGTCTAGCTAGGCAGATGCCTGTTAAAATCATCAAATTTAACGTTTCTCTGTTTCTTTCCAAATGAGGAAGTTTGTTGGCAATCTGATGTATGTAATATCTTAATTGAGCTGCAGATTTTTTGGCCAGTCTGTAACTGTATTTTGATGTTTTTTGAGTGCATGTCCATGTATCAGTAATTTTGTGTCAATCTCATGCTAGATGTTTATCTTTTAAATTTTTTACTGCCCTTCTTTCTCTGGTTAAAAAAACTTGGCTAGTATGAGAACCTTTTTAGTATAATTAGTTGCAATTTGAAGGTGGTCTGAGGCATATATTAGGAGCAATGCGATCAAAATTCACCTTTGATAATCAAATTATATTTTTCTTAGTTCTTATATACAAAAGATACATTTAAAATAAGAAAAATGAAGAACAGAAATATTCAAATATTATAAAGGAGTATTTATAGAGAACAAATTGTTACACTTAAATATCAGAAAATAAAAAATTTGAACAAAACGGGTTCGTTTTTACATTTTAAAGTGTTGTTACTTATAATATTGTAGTACTGCATGAAAATATATGAATTTGTTTTGTTTTTTGTTTTGTTTTTAATTATTGCTAGTGGAATGACAACTAAGTATTACTAGTGCAATGAAATTGATATGATGATTATTAATTGGTTTTGTTTAAAACTAACAACCTATATATGAAAACCGTGAACTATATTAGAATCTGGCAATTTTGAATCCAAAATCCATTGATTAGGTGCATGTTTACAATGATATTATTATTATTATTATTATTATTATTATTATAATAGGGGCTTCTTCAAATTAGAAAGTGCTCCATTTTAATCAAAATATTTAAATTAGTTTTTTTTTTCTTCTATAGAATATAAATTTATAATTTAATATAAATGTTATGTATTTTTTGAGTACTATACTACTATTTGACAAAAATACTACACATAAAAAGCACTACATTATAAAAGCACTAGCAAACGTTTCAAAAATTGCCAAGGGACGCGTTTCTTTGCTTTTACGAAGAGGTACCAAATTTATCACTGATCATTTTCTTATTTTGGGCAAGGAATGAGGACCGTAGTGAAATATACAAAACTAAAGTTTCATTTATTCTTTCTTTTACTGGTGCAAATATGTATATATATGTATATTGTATAATATATATGTGATAATATGTACACACTACGAAATAGCATGGAGTCTTAGAGACTCAAGAGAAGCTCAAAAGTAGGAGTGGTTATACACAGAGAAGTAACATGGAGCTCTATATGGGATTTGATGTCCAAACCAAATACACATTCATCACTGAAAGAATGGAGGGCTTTTAAATCTTGGTGGGTCCACACAATCTGACTTGGCCCATCCAATCTTCTGGTTCACATTATCATATACCACCATATGCCCACGCAATGAAATGTCTGCAAAAACCATCAAACTCATTACACAGATGCTAATGGTTGGGAACTAGAAAACATACGCAATCTTTTCATATGTTTTGCTCAGAAATGAATATTCCTGTAAATTTTTGCTCTCGTTGGACCATTTGTATCTATCAAGCATTAGGATCCCGATTCATAGACTTCTTCGTTAGAGACATAAAACAAGAGGATTGTACATTTCATTATAGTTCTATATAGCATAAAAAAAAATTGGTTTTAGGCATGTCAAGAACTCATCATGATTAGAAAACCTACTGTTTCAAAAGGAAGTTATAAAGTTATTTTTATTATATATATATATATTTATTTTTTGTTGTGCTTTCGGATGTAAACATACCTCCGAGTATGATTGTGGATCCATCGTGAACTTTGCTTCCATCTAGGATGCCCAAGCACACATTGCCATTGCTCTGTACAAAGATAATTCTTTATGAAAATAATGATTAGTTATATTAAAGAGAGAAACTGGGTCATAGCAAAAGAAATTCTTACACTGATGATCAAGTAGCCCTCTGGCGGAATTCTAAGTTTTGGGGAAACAGTCCACCATTTGCTTGCAAACTGAAGAACAAGAGTCTTGAAGAATTGTTTAACCTCATTAACAGATCTGCATGCATGTACAGCTTTTTAGAATGAAGATCCTCTCATGATTGAGGAAGTAACAAAAATAAAAAAAAAATAAAAATAAAAAAAACAACACTATGTCGAAAAATTACTGAAGCTACTGTTTGGTTATGTAATATAAATAGGACTATGTTCTAAATTGTATCTAATAAATCTTGAGGAATTTGGATACTCAACCCCTATTTATTCACCACAACAGCAACTCCTGCTTCAGATACAACCAACAAAGTTTTACGTTTAACCATCAATAACACTGATCAGTTTCTCTCTCAAATTTCTTAAAAGGCAAGTTCAAGAACAATTTCTGAACTCTTTAACCATTCAAACTTTAAAATCCATATATAGAGATGTCCTCCACTATAGCAAAATCGCATTTATTTATATATTTGGGATTTTTTTTTTTTTTGGTGTGTTTTGTAGCATTTAGAACTGTTGGGTTTTAAAAATAGCAATGCCAAAAAAACAAACAAACACCAAACAAAAATTATTATACAAAACACAACAATTGGATAAGTTATGATATTTTCGTTTTTTTTTTTTTTTTTGAATTTTATACCATTTAGGAATGTTAGGTTTAAAAGAAAAAAAAAAAACCCCACCTGCACCAGGTGGGTTTTATATTAATTCTCTCTCTCTCTCTCTCTCTCTATATATATATATATATATATATATATAGGTTATTTTTCTCTCGCTGTTTCTTCTAAAAGTAAAAATATGTCAAAACTATGAATTAAGTTATGCACCTTCCTTTCGATGGGCATGTGCGACCAACAGCATAAATAGAAATTATGATTTAATTGGCCAGTGCCACCAAATATATGGAAATTTTTTGAATTATAATGATGAAAGCTGTCAGTATTTGGTTAGTCATTTTGGTGCAATACACTGGAAAAAAGAAGAAAAAAAAGTTCCTTTCATTTTTCAAAATCATTTGCAGAGAGCGAGACTAAAATGCTGTGTGCGCTTTTGTTATTATTATTATTTGGATGAAGTCAAAAAGCCAATTTTAGATATCGATATACACCTTGGTCGGAACTCGGAGATTGAAACATTTTCTTTTGTACTTCAAACTTATGCTCACTTGAGTTACGAGAATCAAGTTTGAATATAGTTGTCATACCTGAGTGGCACTCTAGCTCGCCAACAAATGGGCAATGTTGGATCTGATGTATCTTGGACTAATACTTGTCCAGAAACTTCTTTAAGCTGCATCAATGAATATTATGATCACGGAGTACTACATCAGAGATTCATAATCATTTCATGTGGACGTGTATTGAGATACTTACAGAATCAACCAGGGCAGAGTATGCTTCTTTTGTGAAGTATGTATAAGAACTACCACTGTCAAAAACGATCCGCCTCACTCCACTGCTCCATGCTCCTAGATTGAGTGGATTGCTTCCATAACTAATCCTGACTATCTCTGTATGATAAAAATCTCTGAACAGAAATGAGGACGAAATCAATGCAAAGCTAAATTAGAAAGCAGAATAAGACAAGACATTTTAGATAACAAAATTATAATGAATAATTTTTTTAAGAAAGAACAAGTAAGAGAGGGCTCCAAGTGACAAACAATTACAATGATTCAGCCTTGTCAACTCTGCCAACTCCAAAGAAGTTAGGTAATTGAGATACCAAACTACCAAAAGAATAATGCTTAGCTGCAAATTCACACTGGGACTAGCATCTAACTCTCCATTTTGTTATCTTTCGTCCATTTCATAGAATATGACAATTACACATTTCTTTACTCAGGGGAAGCAATTGCTAAAAGCTCAGTGAAAATTATACAATTCTTGGGCTATGATATTATTGGATTTGGAGAGGAATGTAAAATATGACTTCTGCAGCTGGTTTAAGGAAAACTTTGGAGGATTAGAATATATATTCTCTATGGATTTGTGTCCTCTATAACAAACCATTAAAACAAGTGATTTCTTATCACAGAAAATTCCTTATGTCTCTGTGGTATAAGAAAAAAACTCCTTAAGAAATATCCTTCCGAATTAATAATACGTATAAAAAAAGTTAAAATGATACTCACTTGGAAGGGATATTAAGCATTGGAGCCCAAGACATGCCTTTGTGAGGTACAAAATCATCACCTAAGAACATATATCCACCACCTCCTGCATCGGAAGTAAGACAATGACCTATCACATTGTTAATGATCCCCTTACTTGCCAATTGGGACGGTAAGCTAACTTTAGCTCTGCTTAAACCAAGGATTCCATCTGTCTTTGAGAGAGTGTTCAAAAGTATGCCTTGCTGATCATATGCACACCTAAGGAGAAAAAAAGTTAATAAAAGCACATTAATAAGCAAAATTCAAACAGTCCAGAAATTGGGGTGTCAAGAAAAATTATACCCGAAAACAATATCCATATTGGTCAGCGATCCATTTGCACTCTTTAAATGAAGTTCATCTTTAGCAAGAACCCCCATGGAGGAGCTATGGTCCGCATATAGAATCTCATAGTCACACTGTTGACATGTTTCACAATTTCCACCCTTCTGATTTCTCTGGATTTCCATGCACAATGAGTCTTTAGAAGGTAATATATTTCCTCTTGTTGGCTTGTATAATGGATTTGCTCCCTGAATGAATTAAATCGATTAAAATATATATATATATATATATATATAATTATATATATATATATATATACATATAAACTACCTTGAATTGATAAAGGTCAATATTTTTATTAGATTACTAGATGGCTGATTTATATTATGGCATAGTTCCTATTCAGAAGCCTATTTTATCTAACTTCTATGTTTCCTCTAGGTCTTTTACCCTATCATTAAGGCTCCAGTGATAGTTGTAAATAACTAGAGGATTCCACCACATGGACAAGCATGGCTGAGCTTGTAAGGCATCTTTTCTGGTGGTTAAAATGACAAACAATAACCAGTAATAGGTGGTGTTGGATTTTCAGTTATTGCATATGTTTTCTGCCAACTAACAAAAATCTTAAGTACAAAGCATTTAAAAGCCCATCCAAGTAGTTAAAATACACAAATGCAGGTATTTTACCACATGTAGTAACAGAATGAATTACGGGGCACATTACTCAGAGCAGTACATCAGAAAAGGGACAACCAAATAACCCTCAAGTTAAAACAACAAAGTGAGAAGCATTATCATAAACTCATTTATTCACTTGACATAACATAGGAGATCAGCTAGGGGAAACAGAAACTCAGTTTATTAGGCACAGACTGCAAGTATAAACAAGAGTAGTCAGTTCTAAATTCCATATCAAAGCAAGCTCATTATGAACAAAAGAAGTAAATTTGAATTACCTTGGCACAACTAGCACATGGAGCATCACACTGAATCCATGTTAAGTCACTCCCAGTATCTATGTCTAGAAAATAGGGTCTTCGAGGGTTCCCGACAAGAATGTATGTGTAATACAAACTATAAGAAAGGAACAAATTAGTATGTAAAAGCATAACTTAGTGCAAAAGACATAAAACCCTAGCTTTATATTGTGATCCATTAACAAGACTACCACAATGAATATTTTTTTTTCTTAATAATAACAAACTGAACTTTATAATAGTATGAAGGGAAGCACATAGTCTTAAAGAGGATGAGAAATACTCTAGAAGAAAAGAAAACATAAGAACTTAGGCCAATTAACATCCTTACATCTATTTAAATTCCTTAGCAGTTGATGCAGAGAAGTAAAAAAATTAATCAAATCCTACAAACATGTCATTCTAGCATGCACATACAAGAAAGAGAATGAGCTTTGACTTTATAAGCAGTTCATTATTTTGACTTAAAAGCAGTAACGAATAACAAAAGGACTACTAAAAGAGGCTTACATAAAAAAATAGTAAGACATGGTATTGTAAAGCTAGCTTTAAATGACATCAAAGAAAAAAGAAAAAAAAAAAGAAAACATTAATAATAATGGCTGCAATAAAAGCAAAAGCCTTCTGACTATCATTGAATCAACCTTGAAACTTTGTTTTTCTTATCAATCAAAAACCATATCCAGCAAACTAACCATAGCAGGAACAGGATCACTATTTTGATTTCTGAAGACTTATCATAATTAGATATTGAAGCTTTGATAAATACCATGATTGTAATAGTTCAAGGGGCCAAAAAAAAAAAAAAAAAATAAGTTGCAGAAAATTTGAACAAAGCAATTACAAATTGCTTTCTCACCCGTCTGGATAAACATTTCCCCTGACAGGCAAGATGGTTGACGAGTCAACGCTGTTCATTGAAGAAACCAATTTGTTGATCTTCTGGGTTCTGATCCCATCACCAATCGGAGCCACAAGATTTTCCTTATCAAAATCCACAAACCTACCAAGTTTAAGCTCCGCATCATTTTGACCACGAATACCCAATTTGGGATACAAAGGCAAGACAAAGGATTTGAATCCCTCATCGTCATTGGACCTCCGGAATTCTTCAACAGCTTTTGGAAACACAAAAGTATACAAAACAAGAGCAAACAGAGAAATACCCAGAAAGATAAAAAGCTTTCTTGGGTTACCCAGAAAAAGTTTGAACCTTGATAATGGAAATTGAAGCTGTGGGTTTGGTGGGGATTGTAATGGAAGATGGTTCTGATGGCTATGCTGGGTTTGTTCTTGAGGAGGGTTTTGGTAGGGTTGTGGAGAGTCAGAGATAGTGAAAGCAGTGATGGTTTTGCCTAAGGAGGGATTGTCTGGTGGTGGAAGAGAGATTATGACAAAGCCTTTAAGCCGGGGTGAGTGATCAGACTCCATTAATCTCTCCCAGAAAGCTCAAGATCCACAAAAGCCAATCTGGGAGAGAAAGAGAGAGTTTCAGAGAAATGAGAGACGAAACTGAGAGTCTAATATTCTTCTTCTCTAAACATGGTGGACTGGACTCTGTCTCTCTGGGTCTCTGTACGCTCTTTAGTCAAAACAAAACAAAATGTTTATTATTTTCTGCATGGAATTGAAAAAAAAAAAAAAGTATAAAATTGAAGAAGCCTCGAGGAAATTACACCTGGACATTGGAAGAGCCAAGTAGGCCCAATTATGAATAGCGATAGTATTTGGTATTCCACCTCAGTAAATGATTTGGTACTCACAGCCAATAACAAGGTGCCACGTTTTAAGATAATAATTTTTTTTGTCAAATTTAAGATAATAATTTTGACAAATAAAAAGCACTCTATATTTCAATGCTGCAGATGTTATAAAAGCTGGTCCACTAGCCCCAAAATGGGAAATTTATGGGTTAGGTAATCTTTTTCGGTTTATTATTTTTTCTTTTTGCAAAAATATAATTTGATGCCAAGAGTATTATTAGGTGTGTTATTTAATTTAACTTATTTACCTATTGATGGTATAAATAATGTGATAATGTTACTAATAATTTCAAAATTAATATCAACCGCAAAAATAACGCTTTTAATATGTGATATCGTATTATTTCATCTAACGAAAAAGAAAGATAAATAAAAATCAGAAAGATGAAATGCACATTTTAAGATGCTAGAGTTTTCAGTTGTGTTTTATGCATTATTATTGGTTTGGTAACGGATGTACGAATACTTGAAATCTCATCATCAAAATAGTACTGGCATTTAATTTCAACATCATCATCTTTTTTTTTTTTTTTTGATAATTAACATCATCATCTTAGATATGAATTTTTTTTTTTTTTTTTTCCATGAGTGTGATATACTTATGTAAAACATATTTTTTCAATTTTAATTTTTAAATTTAGAATTATAAAATGTTGACGTCACTTCAACAAATTTAATGATGCAATAGAAAGTAAAGGACAAACACAGCGGTTATATTTTTTATTTTTGAATGATCAATTCTGATATCTATATAATACCTTTTAAAATTTACCATTTAGAAACTACAGTGTTGAAGAAAATTTCTGCAGTAAAACTTTTTTATTTGGTGATTATTTTTTTTATCAGTTTAATATATTTTTGTAAGACATATTTTTTCAATTTTAATTTCTAAATTTAGAATTATAATGTTTAATTGACAGATGATGATTTCAGTTCAACAAACCTAATGATGTAGTAGAAAGCAGACGACAAACACAGTGGTTATATTTTTATTATTTGCATTATGAATTCCGATATCTATATAAAGCCTTTTAAAATATACCGTTTAGATATTACCATATGGTGAAAAAAATTTCTACAAGAAACTTTTTTATTTAGTGATTTTATTGAAATTTAAAAAAAAGATTATTCATTATAAATAGAAGATTATTGGTTATAAACAATATTATTTTTTATAAATCAAATATTACATATTATACATTAAATATTACTAATTAATAATATTAGACATTATGAAAAATATTACAATACATACATACATACTGTTTATTATAGATAACTTATTAATACTATCATAAAATCTTTTAAAAGTTTCACTATTATTAAACCCTTAACGGAATTTCTGTGTTGAACTACTCATTTCGATTCTTATTTGACCGTTATACACTGCTAACATAACGAAACAGAATTATCAAAAATCTCAAGTAACTGACGGGGTCACTAAAGCATATACCTACGTGGAATTGACTATATGTTAGCTTCTTAGTTAATTACTTAATATTAATTTCTTGTTTATTTAGTGGTTTGGTTAAATAAAGATATTATCTATTTATAGGTTCACAAAAACATATTAAATGATTATGATATTTATAAATGAAAACTATCCATCGTTGAAGAATATATAAAAGCTTATTGTCTCACTTTTTTTATTTTTTAATTTTGGTAAATTTTATTGTCTCACTTCTTACTTAGTTATACTACGAATATTAAATAAAAAAATTATTATTTGTGGCAATATGTTCAGTATAGAAGAATGAGAAGCATGAAGATGGAAAATAAAATTTGTCGGGCGCACATGGTTGGGCAGAAACAATAGGTTAAATATTGGTGGTTTCTCTATAAATTAAAATCTTATTTTCTCTTTTAAGAGACCTCCCATAATAACTGCACTTCTCATTTCTATAACGTTAAATTTTAGAAGTTAAAACTCTTTAGTCTTTCACATAATTACTTTATCTTATGAGATTTTTGTACGGATATCTACTTTATTAAATATTTCACTATATATGTCTATTCTTTTATTTTTATCTATTTATACCAACCCGTTACCATTTATTTTTTCACGTTGCACATTATATTTTTTAATTAATAAAATTTAAAAATATATTTTAGCTCTTCACCTTCTTCTCTCCTCCATCCACAGTATTGTCTATTTTTTTTTTCCCAGTTCAAGCTCACATTTGTTGTCATCTCTATTCTCTTATACAATCTCTTTTACACTTTTATTCTCACCACATCCAACTGAAAATGACGATCTCAAAAAGATATAAGACTACTGCCCATTGACAGAATAAAAGTCCCATCGTGAAACCCACCTGAAAGAAAAAAATAAGCCCACTCTCTCCCTCACCTGAAGATGTATCTTTATATTCCAAGGTTCAAATTGAGGTACTGAAGCCTCATGTCCTTAAGTATATACCTCCTCATGCTAGAGGAGCCTCTGTAAGAGAAAAAGAAACAAAAGATGAGATGTTGTCCATGGAGGAAAAAAGAAAAAAGAATTAGGAATACAAGCAACTTCCACCACTACCATTGCCTAATAGGCTTAAACAGAAAAAACTAGACTTTCAATTTAGCAAATTTCTAGATGTTTTTAAGAAATTCCATGTTAATATCCCTTTTGTAGATGCTCTAGAAAATATGCCAAATTATGTTAGATTTTTAAAAGAAATTATATGAAAAAGAAAAAAAAATTAGGAGGTCATGAGATGGTAGTTTTGAATGACAAGTGTTGTGCCATATTACAGCACAAGCTATCACCAAAATTAAAAGATCCAGGGGGTTTTCTATTCCTTGTCACATTGGTGATATTAAATTTTCTACTATTTTATGTGATTTAGGAGCTTCCATAAATTTAATGCCTTATTCTTGTTTTAGGAAGCTTAAGCTTGGAAAGGTAAAGCCCACCTCAATTTCTTTATTAATGGCGGACCGTACCATCAAGAAGCCAATGGGAGTACTTGAAGATGTAATCGTCAAAGTCGATAAGTTTTACTTCTCCATGAATTTTGTGGTATTAGATATGGATGAAGATGATGATGTATCTTTGATTTTTGGTAGACTTTTCTTAGGTACTAGTCGTGATTTAATAGATGTACAAGAATGTAAGCTNGACTTTTCTTAGGTACTAGTCGTGATTTAATAAATGTACAAGAAGGTAAGCTTACTTTTAAGGTCACCTTTAATATTTACAAACCCACTCTTTATCCAAAAGATGAAATGTGCTATGAGATTGAAGCTTTAGAGTCGAGATTGTTAGAGAAAAGCGAAAAAAAAAGAATAAAAGGTCGCATGGATCATCGTTTATTAAGAGTTGCTTTGGAGGTGGAAGCAACCAACAAATTGATCATGGATGAGCTAAATAAGAAAGTCAAGCTAAAGACTTGAAACAAGCACTTTTTGGGAGGCAACCCAAAGTTTAAATTTTAATTTTTTTTAGTTGTTTTGTTTTGTGTTTTTAGGTGTCAAAGAAGGAAAATTAAAGGAAAGACATAAAGGAGTAATCGGCCTAAAGGGAGCTTTATGAGCTTAGAGTTTGCATTTCATCAAATGGGGAAGCTTTCTTTACCTTTACTCTTTATTATGTTTATTTTCNCATTTTAATTTGGGGGTGGTTCTCTTTGTTTGAAGTTTTCTTCTTTAGTTTTTAGTTTTTAGGTTAGTTTTTAAACTCTTAATTTTGTTTGCTGATTTTGTTTTTTGTTTTTTTTTTGTTTTAGGTGTTTTTAAATATTTTGATGAGCGAATAATAAAAATATGATTGTGAATAAATTGATTCTTAGGTAATGGAATTATTTTTGTGTATTCTCTAATGCCTAAAGTTAAATTCACATGTTATTACTTTCAAAATAATTTTGAGCACTTTATTAAATATGCATGATTTTGATTGTATTTTGGAGAAGGTTTGCATTAAACTAGAGTGATTATTTTTGTGAACTCTAGAACTTGCATAATTATTGCTTGAGAAGAAATTTTAGAGAGATGCATTACTTTGAATATGATTTAAGCCATTTTTGTTTTGAGTTTGAGCCTTTCTAGGCTACATTTGAAATATTTATCAGTTAGTACCATGTTTGAGCCATTTTTAGGATGCATAATTGAGTACATATTAGAGCCTTTTTGTTCTTTAAACTACATTGACTTACCTTTTTGAACCTAAATATATTTTTCCTACCCTTTACACATTTATCAAAAAGAGCTTATGTTGAAATTGATATATGTTTATAAATTTGTATTTAGTGGAGTAAAGTAGATTATAATTTGGGGATGGTTGATGTTGGTGAAAATATTGGCTATTATGTATTTTCGATGTTGAAAAAGAAGTTTGAGCAAGGTATGGAAAAGAACAATTTGGGTATTAGAAGAAAAAAAGTTGAATAAGAAAAGAAAAGAAGACAAAGAAAAAGAAAAAGAAAAGAAAAAAAAGAAGATATTGTGAGAAAGAAAGATGTTTTGTGAAGTTTGAAGGAAGGGAAGAAGAAAAGTGTATTTGAAATGAGAAAGCAAAAGTTTTATATGCATATTATTCATAAGTTTTCCTTCTTTGAATTTTTATTTTTCCTATCCTTTTCTTTCTTCTAATCTATTACCCTTTAGCCTTTACATTACAAGCTTATAAAGTCCTATTGATTCAAGATAATGCATTGATCTACATTACTGGAGAGCTATTTAGTTATGTCAAGCATATGGTAGTTCATATCTTTATTTTCAATCTCTATTTAATGTGTATTTATTCAAATGCAAGACATTGAATGTATTATTTGATTTCACACACACACTTGAAAGTAATGATTATGTTGAATAGAAGATAAGGTGTTGAGATGCATGATCACTTGGAAATTACTTTTTAATTAATATAATTGTGCAATCTTTGAGGCAACCTCAATTTGGGTATTTAGGAGTTGTGTTTTTAGTTCTTTCCTTGCTAGGGACTAGCAAAGTTCAATTTGGGGGTATTTGATAGGTATAAAATGTTACTGTTTTTATGCCAATTTTTATATTGAATTTCAGCTAGTTTAGAATTAATTGTTAATGAAAAGTACTAAAATATTGTATTTTTCTATTTTTAGTGAAAGAAAGGTAAAATCTGGAATTACTGTATTTTTGCGCAAGCTTTACTGAGAAAATCATCTATGGAGCTACACTTTGATATTTTGTGCGATTCTAGTTGAAAATGACTCCTGATTTACTAGGCTTCAATTCTATAAAGTTTCATTGCAATTGGATTGGCCAATCAGTACCAGTTTGATTTACAATATCAACATTTTCAATAGTTGCTGCAGACGTACACTATCTTGGAAAAACTAGAATATGAGTGTTTTCTCGATGTCGAAATTGTACAAATAAGATATTCCTGAAAATCTAAGACATAGACCTAACAATTGAAATTAGAATCAGTGGATTCAGAGTTAATTTGGTTATCCAAAGTGTTATTGGAATATGCTAACGGACACTAAAGATAAAAAAAAAAAATGTTTTTGCCTACTAGGATGACACCTATGCATGGACTGCCACATCATCACACTCCAGTCAGGTGTGCAATTAGTGTGACATCATATGCCACATGGGAGGTCAGATTATTTTATTTATATTAATCAAAATAATAATTAGGAAAATGAATTGGAATTAGAGTTAAATTGGACTCCTAAGGGAATATGGAATGTTTCCTAATCCTAGTATGAATGTGAGACACCAAAGACCATATTACCCTAGGATGGCCTGGCATATAGAGAAAATCTAGGAGTTTGAGATTATGTGAATATGTTATTTCCTATATTATCTAGGTTTAGAGAAGGACTCTAGGGTTTATCTAGGGTTAAACCTTTCCTATAAATACCTTGTACTCTTGAGCATTCAAGGAGACACATACCACACAGCCTTTATAGCTAAACACCACCAGCCGTACTGCAATTCACCTTACACAGCCGCATATCACACAACCCTCAAGGTTGTAGTGCTTTCATTCTCAGGGCAAAAGTAGAGTTTTCTAGGTTTTCAATTCAATTTTCAAGGGTTATCACATAGAGAAAGTGTGCTACACAAAGTCAAGATCAAGGGGAATTCGGCCAGTTCTTTGGAGGATTCAATCTTGTGGTCTTGAGGCATAGTTTGGAGAAGTAAGGAGAAGAAAGATTGAAGATCAAATTAAGCAGTCATTAACTTTTGATTTTGATTCTTTGTTCTTTATTATCTTTGATATTTAATCTATGTTTTCTCTCAAATATTTGATGGATATTTTTGAGAATATGTGTAACTAACTCTCTATAAAAATTATGATGTAGCCATATTATGACTATTTAGTTTTTAATGCATATTTAAGTTTGATTCATATTTATGGTTAATATTTCATTGTAGTTCTTAATGATTCCATGAAAATGTGGATATATTAAGTATTTTATTGATTTAGGAATAAGAAATATAATATGGATGGGCAATGAAATACATGTTTATAGGAATATTGTATGCCTTAGTGACAACTTTAAAAAGATCTTATTGGGTTTGCATGTCTTAGGGCTTAAATTTTGGTATTTATATTAGGAATAATTAAATACCTTTGCTTGCTAGATTATAATGAATTGAGAAATCAACTTCTAGTCACTTGTGGTTAAAAAGGGATTAACCTATGGATCTATCATGCATTAGGGCTAAATAGGAGTAATAGTGGTGAAGTTATAATATTTGTTTTATCAAACCTTGAATTAATTTGCTTGCTGCCTTGCTTTTAATTTTAATATTGCTTTTCTTTTAATTAATGTTTTGCTACACAATAATCACTCAATCACTCAACAAACAATTTTTTATTTTTATTAGTTTAATTGACAATTAATTTAAATTCAATCTTAGAGACATTATTCCTTGTGGGATCGATATCGGTTTTTTCTCAAATAAAATAACTTTATTACTTGTTGATTCGTGCATTTGCGAGTTAATCAAAATTATACCACAATAGGAAGCTTGCTTAGGTTCTGTGGCCTTCCTCTTTGACGGCCCCGATGGTGGGCTTGTGGACCTTCTCTCCTCATGTGGTGGGGAATCTGATACAATCACAACTTCTTTACCATTGTCTACTATGGTATTGAAAATGGAAATGTTTAAGGAAAAAAAACAAGTTTGATGGAAGTATTTATATGTCACCATTGAAGGAGGAATTTGAGAGTCTATGGAGGTATTTATAACATCATCGTGGAAGGAGAAATTTAAGAGTCTTTTCATTTTCAAAAAGGCATGTTGCTCTAATGAATGGAGCGGTTCAGACAGAAATCAAGAAGTCTCATCCTTTTGGGTCTAGCCCTATCATTGGGCGGTGAGACACGAAAATATGAGATTTTTCAACTGCTTTACACCACCTAACCAGCCTCACACCACCTTTAAATTGGGTGGTGTGTAATAATTTGGGCGGTATGAGACATGAAAAATGAGACTTCTCAACTGTTTCACATTGCCTAACTAGCCTTACACTGCCTTTATGTTGCATGGTGTGGAATAAACTAGGCGGTGTGAGACATGAAAAGAATAGACTTCTCAACTGCTTCACACCGCCTAACCAGGCGCACACAGACCTTATGTTGATCGGTGGGGAATAAACTAGGGCAGGGTTTTTGCACTCTGCCCAAAAATGCACACACCGCCCAAGTGTTGGGCGAGGCTTTGGTTTTTTCTTATTTTCCTTCATTTTTTTATTTAAAAGACACAAATAGTATTAAAACACATTAAATATAGTTATCATCATTAAACAAGATGTGGGCATGGATAACGAAAATGTAACATCATTAAAAGAGGTGGGATTGGTAGGTATCCATAAGTAAATAAGGAAAGGATAAAAAGGAAAACTTGGGTAAGAAATGGTGACGTGGTGGGCATGAATATCTAAATAAAAATTATGTGAATGGATAGTTAAAATGTTAGTTACGTGGGCATCCATACAAAAATTCCTTACCTTATCTCAATTTTCTTTTAATCTAACAGGTGTGCACCCTACGAGAGATGATGTTGGAAAAATTCCAACAATTATAATAATTATACCATAATCTACACAAGTGTTCAAAGAACTCTAAAGAGTATATATTTTAGTTTCTTGCATTTTGGTACTTTTTGACAAGATCTGCCATGATAATCCTTCCAAGATTCTTCAATGAAGCCTAGTCTGAAGAAGATTCTACTAGAATCCTTCTAGAATCTCTAAAAAAATCCTCTTCCGAAGACAATTATTTTTACAAAATGACATAATGAATACAATACATGCAACAATAAGTGTAGGTAAATCTATATCGACATCATAATTTACAATAAATAAATATAGAAAAGTGGTCAGAGCTAACTAATAATGAACTAAGAGTACTGATTTGAATAATAAGTAGGAGAAACTCTATCTTTTTGTAGCTTAAAAGGTGGAACTGAAGCTGTCTCTTATCGTGGTAGACTTGTTGCTTTCAGCTAACTTATGAGGATTTGAGTCTCAAAGAAAATAAAAAGTAAAATAGAAAATATCTCAATAAGTTTTGGGTTATAAAAATTATATTTTCCCTTTGAAAACTCTCTAAAAATCTCACAGTCTCTCTTTTAAAAAGTTCTTCAGTTTTGCAAAACCCATCATTTACCCCAAATATTTTTGCTATCATTGATATTCACTATTTCCTTAAAAATCGTTCAAAATTGATAAAGATCTGAAGTAGGGTAAAAAACATATTTCACATGCATTCATATACAACCATATATCAGCACTTGGTCAACATTCACAACATGGTAAAATTGTAAAATCAAAGTATTAAAACAGCTCAACAATCATTTGGTCATCAATTGAACCAAAAAACACATTCGCATTCAAAATCAAGACAACATCTCATAAATCGTTGATATCAAGTCTCATCTAATTTCCATAAGTGAGAAACATATAAAGACATTAAATTTCATGATTTAAAATATTCTATAAAATGCAAGGATTATTTGATCGCCACTAGATCAAATAATAAAGTTCAAAAATCATCATGGAAGAACATCATTTCAATCCATGAATTCTTCTCTGTGACCTCATCCTTTGATCATCATTAAATCATCGTAAAAATCATTTATCTTAAAGCCAATATCCTATTAAATTGACCAAAATCAATTAAATGTGTACCACATTGTACTTATGTGCCAAATGATCCTCAGCATCTCGATGGCGTTACGAAGCAGAATCCTCATCATCATTATTTAGTCATATCAAATTGTCAAGTGATACTCATTTTCCTGATGACAGCATTAGGCAGGGACCTTCAACTATCCCATAAACATATGGATATGATCCTGGTCATCTCACTTTAGTTACGTAGCCATCATCATCTTTCTTGGCTCATGCACTAGCAGTGCTCCTTATCTTTAATCACATAATATTCATCCTCTCTCTTGGTTCGTGCACTAGCAATACTAATAATCTCTCTCTAATCACGTAATCATCATTTCCTCACTTGGTTTGTGCACTAACAACGACAATTCATATCAAATCTCATGTTTATGACATCAGTATTTAACTCATGCGTGGTATGTACAATTAAAAACTCGTTTATCAAATCCACATTCTCAATCATCAAAATCAAATCCATATCTACCTCATTTTCAAATTTAGGTGGAAATGTATTTTATAAAATTCCAACATTTGGAAAATAATTGATAATGCCTAAATTTCATAAAATTTCATTTAAATATCTAAAAATCACCATTTCATCTTTATTCCAAATAAATATGAAATTCAATTAAAACCACATAATTATCAACATAAAATTGTATGGTAACTTAAAGGAGAAATTGTGCAGCCCTGTGGTTTTTATGACCCACAACATCATGATTATGTGTGTCTTCTCAAAAAAACACTATATGGCCTAAAACAATCCCCTAAGGCTTGGTTTGACAAGCTCCCAGCATGCTTGCTTACTCATGGTTTTCAATGCGGCAAGATTGACCCATCATTATTTGTTTGCAACTCAGGTATATATATCATTCTCTTTCTTGTTTACATTGATGATGTCTTAATCACAGGGTCCAACACTAATCTCATTCCGACAATCATCAACAAACTAAGTCTTACATTCCCACCACAAGACATAGGGACAATTCGTTATTTTCTTGGCTTAAAAGTAACATACTTCTCAAAAGGATTCTCATAAGGGAAGTACACATGTGATCTTCTCGCACATGCAGACATGATGACTTCCTCTACAATGAAGACACCTGTTGCTGTTAAAGTTAGCCACACATATACTGATAATGTCCTTGTCGACCCCACATATTAGAGAAGTTTAGTTTGGGAACTCTAATACCCTACCTTCACAAGGCCTGACATTTAGTTTGCCATTAACCAAGTTTGCCAAAATACTTTCAATTTCTGACATAGATAGATCTTCAAGCTGTTAAGAGGATCCTTCGCTATTTAAGTGGGATTATTGATCGTGGCATTTGATTTCTTGCACAAAGCACCAATAATTTATCAGGCTGCTTTGCTTCAAATTGGGTAGGCTGCCTAGTTACAGGAAGAAGTACTTTTGGCTATTGTATCTTTCTCGGAGTTAATTGCATTTCTTGGTCCTCCAAAAAGCAGTGCAGAGGCCAAATATCATGCCATGGCTTCTACCACTACTGAATTAGCATGGCTCATGTATCTTTTGTATGATATTGGTTTACCTCATCTTAAACCTGTTAAACTATTATGTGATGATCTAAGTGCAATCGCTAGGTCCATAAATCCAATCTTGTGCTCTCAAACTATACATATTAAATTGGATTATCATTTTGTTAAAGAGAAAGTTACTAATGGAATATTGGTTACTTGTTACCTACCGTGTCATAAACAAATAGCTGATGTGTTTACAAAACCATTACGCAATTGTTCATTTTCTAATTATTGGATCAAGCTGGGAGTTCATTTCTTACCACTCACAACCTTGCAGGGCACTGATAAACCACACGTGAAATCAGACAACAAAGGTGGGAATGAGTGATAACTGATAAGAGTTTGTGATATAATTTTTTACTACAAAAGTGTTAACAATCTCTAGTGGATTAAGAAGACCTTTGATCAAACCATATCTCTCTATCCCTTATTTATTTTTATCTATTTGTTTTAGCTTTGTATGTAGCTAAACAACTTAATATCTCTATCCTATGTTACAAGTTTCTTTAAAAGCTTCTGTAAGGTTAACTAGAAAATATGTACCCGGGACATATAATTGATTTAATAAAACCTTATTCTTTAGTTTTTTCCCATAAAAAAGGGCTTCTAAAAGGCTTTAGAAGCAGCTTTTAATCTTTGAAAGCTTCTTATGGCTTTTCAAAAGCTTTGCTAAACAAGACCTTAAGAATATATTTTCAATGGTTTTACTATTGCTTCAAACTTATGCAATCAATGATTGTTTAATTATTAATGACACGTGTAAGATAGTTATAACTAGTATACACTTGTGAGATAGTCACAACTTGTATGAGCTTGTAATCAAAGAGCTTCAATATCTTCATATATATATATATATATATATATATATATGCAATCAAGAATTCTTCAATTATTTTGTTTTCTCTACCAAAAGAAGAAAGAAAGAAAAAGCTAGGTAATAACTTAAAACCATAAAGACCCTTGTTTAGTTTGCAAGCGAAGTTACAAAAATAGAATTCTTACCACTAATATACCATATGGTTGAACCATGTCAGTAGTAAAAAAAAAAAAAACCAATTTGGGTTTATTAATTAATTAACTAGTAGATAAAATTGGCAACGAAGGGGGAACTTGGGGAAGTTTTAACCCATGTGTAACTATGTAATAGGGTCAAAATGTGTTAGGAGCTTTGCATTGCCATCTAGACTCTTTAGGCTAAACATTCTACATTCTGATTGGGCAAGTGCCGGATGATCTTTCCACATACCCAAATTGAACCTTTGGATTTTTTTATTTTAAGGAGCTAATTCAAGTCTCCAAGCTTATGACCTTTAACGATACACCTAATCACAAATCCAAAGAAAAGACCACCCAAAGAGAACAAAGGTCATGGAATCTAGTTCTCTAAGAGGTGGTTTGGCACATATCGAAATAAATGTACATTCATCGGCATAATTTCAAACATAAAGTAAAGCAAAATGAATAAAAGAAATAATTCATAGTTTGGAGGGAAGCAAACCTAGTAAAATATTTTACATAAGTGGTATTTTGATTTAGCTAATTGTGTGGGTATTATTATACCATTGAAAATCTCAATGTCTGAGCCAAGGTGGGCTCTTTTTTCACAAAAATCCGAAGACATAACCATTTGTGTCGACCTAAGTTGAGTTGAGCTAAGCTGAGTTGAGCCAAGCCTCATCACATAGGAATCCAAAACATAGGCATCTAAGACACTAGAGGTAGTCCCATCATCATGAACATTCAAAAGTTTGTGGATAGTCGACATTGTTTTACAAGACCTTCACTTATCCATCTTTTGTACTTGGACCAGCCAAGCCTAAGCCTCAAAGGAGTCCATGCCACGACCCCTTGCATGACTGAGGCCATTTATACATGGACAATCCGAGAAGAACCATCATGATACAAATCTATGTCACAATACATTCAAAGGTCAGGGCATGTTAGAAACTCTAATACCCTCACAAGGCCTAGTATTCAAGTCCATTAGGGTTGAGGGCCAGCTTCCTAAATCAACAAGGAAACCACTTGCTAGGTAAGGGCTCTATAAGTACCTCATTATAAACATCTTTCCATATATCATCTTTAACTCTTACACACATCATTTTTCTAAAAACTTAGCATTCGAAAAGCATTGTCTAACTTGAGTGTTGGAGTTTCTTTGGATAGTGTCACACTGGTGCTCCAAGGATTTTCACGTTCTTTGCTCCTTTATAAGTCTAAATTGTATCTCAAACTAGATACATGGTGGACCTAGATGGTTATAATCTTGTTTTTAAAGTTTGGCACACCAAGTAATGATATTTTTGCATTCTTCAGCTTGACTATACCTTGGGAGAACTAGATTTCAATTCATCATTAATTGTCAGAGTTATGAATCACATATCAATCATCACCAAGAATGATGATGTCCAAATTTCTTCTCAGCCTCTCACTCAAGTGAATCATATCATGGCACTCCACTTCGTACATGGAAATTTGCAAAAGGAAATTGTTTCTCTTATAGCAGTTAATGAATAGAATATCCAGCAATTGAACCAAACCCTAAATCCTATGATCAATGGGTCTGGAATGCAGTCAAAGGATAAGCAATAAATCGGTCAAGCTAAACAAAAGTTCAAGTTAATTGTTGTGCATAATCAAGCTTGCTTTCCATAAAAGGTCCACAAAGTTAGGACACAATGTCTTAGAAAAAGGAACATACCCTAATCTATGGGAGATAAATCCAAAGAAGAATGGATTCATGACCATGAGTCATCTCATGAAGGGAAGATCAATCGTGAAAATAAGAGTTCAAGGTATTAGTATGATAATAGATGGCCGAGACATCAATCTAATAGTTGGAGGCTGAGACATTAGTTTTAAAATAGTAGGCCAAGACATTAGTCTGACAATAGAAGGCTAAGAAGAGGAAAGATGGAGAAGGAAGATTTAGTAGAAATAATGCACCAGGAGATGAAGAAGAAAAATGAGATAATCATCAACTGGATAGCAAACTTGGTACGGACACCTTTCACAAGGTGGATAGCAAAGAGAAACCTTATGTCTCAATTTTTTGCTTTCGAGTTTGACTTGTTTGATAGAACAACCGATCCAATGGAATAATGTCATATTTATGCCCGCACTCACAGAAGATCAATGTAAAGTAGTGATCATAAAGTCGTCGTTATGAGTTTGTAAGGATCAGCCTTGGCATCGTACGATAGCCTAAAGTTTGAGTCTATTAACTCAATCTAGCAGTTAGCTAAGCAATTCATGGCTCAAATTGTATCCAACATGAAGGCAAAGAAGCATACCAAACACTTGTCCACACTATCACACAAAGGAAAGGAGAAACTTTAAAGAGTTATATGCAACGGTTTAATAAGAAGATGGTTAGAATCATAAATTGCAATGTGTCGAGTGTAGTGGAAGCATTTCGGAAGGCTCTGATCAAAGAGAGTTATTTGTCCAACTCTAAACAAAAGAAAGTGCCTAGGGAAATGAATGAGGCACTGTCACAAACAGAAAAATACATTAATCTGGAACAAGACAAAAGACAATAAATGAAAAAAAGGCATAAGGGAATGAGGAGTGAGATGCAACTATTCAAGTGTCCAAGCCTAGGCCATGGAAAATGATGAAATAGCGGAGATCGACTCGAGTCAACGTTGCTAAGACTTAGCGGAAGATTGAGATAAAAGATAGAAGACTAAGACAAAGAGTTCTGGAAGATCGACAACTTAGCTCAAAATATTGAGATAAGAGAAGAGATTGGGAGAACAGTTAGAATGGTCTAGGCTATTTATTTTCATCAATACACGAGAATGCTTAACCAAATTTCGTTACTAAAGTCCATATTTACAATAAAAAAAAATGAGACAACCAAAACACTTCACATATATGCTTGGTCAAGTATGGATTAGATGGCTCCGTACTAAACCAACAATAACAATTAACTTGGAAGACTTGGTCATCATGGCATGCTCCAAAGTCATCGGTGAGGCTAGCGATATGAAGATTTTGTCAAGCGTAAATAGCTACTTGAAAGAGCAATTTAATAAGAAGCACCTGGGTAAAGTCAACCATAGTCTATGAATCAAACTTTTGCGAGGTCGAAAGAATAAAATGTTAGCTTTGTCCCAAGATTCCTACAATGATAAAATAATAGCCAGATTTGGAATTGAAAATTCTACAGGAGAATATTTTCTTTCAGACATGAAATTCATCTTTCTAAAGAGAAATCACTAAAAACTCATATGGAGAAAGAATGCATAAGTAAGAGATCTTATGCTTATGCAATTGGTAGTCTTGCGTATGTCATATTGTGTAATAATCGAGATATCTGCTATGCATTTGAAGTAGTGAGCTTAAACAAATCAAACCTTAGAAAGGAACACTAGACTCTTGTGAAGCATATATTCAAATATCTAAGGAGAACAAATGATTATATGATGGTATATTCCATTGGGAATCGAAAAACTCTTGGTTATACATACTCAAATTTCCAAAGGTTCGTTATGTAAATTAACATATGAATGGATGAGCCATTTGCTGGAAAAGAATCAAGCAAACTTGTGTCCTTTACTTCATCACTGAAGCTAAATATGTAGCTTTATTTGAAGCTGTAAAGGATGTTGTATGGCTTAAAAAATTCCTTATGGACCTTCAAGCGATACCAAGTGCAAATGGTTTATTAGCCTTTACTGTGACAACAGTGGAGCCATAGAGTAAGTGAGAGTTTGTTACATTTGTGCTCCAGGAAGCATGGTAAGTTGCAATTATATTTTGTGTTTTAATATTATGAAGTATTTTTCAAATATTTGTCGCACTATATTTTTACTTAGAAGGTCCAGATTTGTTATGTAGTATATGATCATATAGATGTGTCCATAAAAGACACAGTGATTAATTCTCATAATTAATGAATTGTTTCACAATTGGTAAATAAAATTGCGCGCTTTATTTACAATGTAATATTTTATGAAATAATTAGTGCTGATTATTATAAAATATTGGAATGAATATATTAATATTGAGAGAAGAGAGAGATTTAATCAAGGATAAATTTTTGCCCTAAGAAATTAAATCTCAGACATTATTAGTTCTATTATTTTTCTTAATCTTGAATATATTGTAAATAGGTGTCCATATGATTATTGTTCTTTGAAGTATTAATAAGTGAGGTATTTTTTAAATGGCCAATTTCTTGATAATTTGGTAATCGGTGTTTATAAAATATATAGAATGGATGTTGTATCAAATATTCTCTTAATATGTTTTGGTACTTAGATATAAAAAGTCATTAGTCAGTGCAATGGATTAGAGAAACTGATAAATGAATAAATAATTAATTGATTCGAAAAAAATATTATAAATTAATGATTGATATTTTACAAAAAAAAATACATTTAATATATATTATTAATATTGGAGTTCAAACCTGGGTTTTTAAGAAAGTAGCCCTAGATTGGATGATTGCCTCATTCTTGCTCTAAAACAAGTGATAGATTGTTGGATATATATTCTGGGAGCAAACTAATATGTTTATCAAATTAGCTTAATAAGTGACAACTAGTTGAGCCTATGGTGTTAATAAAAAAATAATTTAATTGGATAAAGTTATTTATCTAATAATTTTTTTTGAAGGAGATTATTTAATTTTTTTATTATATTACAATTTTTTTTAGCAACGTTCATTTATTTAATATTTTTTTATTAATTTATTATACATTTTATAAACAAAGGTATCAACATAGGAAGAAAGAACACTACGCCCAAAACCTTAATCGGCGACGCTAAATGCGCGACGAAGCAAAAAATTTGCGTCGCGATAAACTAACGGCGACACAAACATAGTACGTCGTCTTTATTTGAACAAAATAGCAACACAAACACGTCACTAAAATGTGTGTGAAATCATCTATCGCGACACCCGATCGAAAAACGTCGGGAAAAATGTGGCGCGAAGCATATTCGGTGACACAAATTCGGCAAATGTCACGAAAAATAAGCGCGCCAAATACATTTCGCGACAGGCATTCCGCAAGTGTTGCCGAAAATCTGCGCGCCAAATACATTTGCGACCGGCATTCGTAAAGCGTCGCGGAAAATATACGCGGCAATCACATTCAGCTACACCCATTGGAGCAGGTGTCGCGAAATAGTTGCACGCCAACAAATTAAACGAAATAGTTGTCGCCAATAACTTTTAAATAGCTACCCCTCCGTCGCTGAAAACAAATATACCCGAACGTATTTAATTCAACCTATATATTAACATTTAATTTACACTTACCATTATCTATTATTGTAAAATAAACATATATTCCATTTA
>QANX01005305.1:9846-44647 GCA_003254975.1 Ochetophila trinervis | reverse complement strand
CACTTAATCAATCAATGGTGAACGGTATGTTTATAAATTTATATGCTATTGAATCACATGAGATCTATAATATTTAACAACATGCCCACCAATGGTACAAAAGCCATTTATATGGTTAAAACACATTCAGATGTATATATCAATAAAAAAAAAAAGAAGAAGAAAAAAAACTGATTCAGATGAAGTTGCAAATTTCTTCGATGAAGCCGAATTAAAATGGTTGCCAGTTTGGTGTAGAAGAGAGCCATAAAAGAGAGAGAGAGAGAGAAAAAAAAAAAAAGTAGTGCACTCAGATGCTTTTAGAAGAGGAAGAAAAAGGGTTCTGTGAGTTTTTTTGGTTGTAGAAGAAAGAGATCCCAGATGCGTTTGGGAGAGGGAGAGGCTATTGTGGAAGATGATGACATGTTATCGGATGTGGAAAAATAATTCACATATAATTAAATGAATGAAAAGAGTACCGGCCTCAATGGCTCTACTCTTGGAGTGTTAGAATTTTTTTCCACAGTTACAGGGTGTGTCAACCTCTTTTTTTCCAACCGTTTTTTTCTATTAAAAAAAATGAAAAGAAAAAAAGAACACACTTCTTTGATCTCCAAAATACTTGATTCTTTTTTGGTTTAATTTTCAGCTATGCAATAAAATACTATAATGGCTACGTTGAAAAAAAGAAAAGAAAAGACTATAACAATTATTAAGAGAAAAAAGTTAATGGAAATTAACAACGGAGTCATGGATATGGACGTACGGTGGATTGCGGTTGTTTTTTTATCTAGGTTTAAGAATACACATTAATTTTATTTGTAATTTGCATGTCAGTAATTGGAAGAGTGTGTATGTACATGTGGGTGTATGTGGAGAGAGAGAGAGAGAGTAATTGGAAAACACTTCCTTTATCCAAAAAATAAAAATAAAAATAAAAATATAAAATATAAAATAAAGAGTAATTTGAAAGCACTTTTATTTTATTTTATTTTTTTATGTGGGGTACAACTACAAGGATCAGCCTTTATGGCAGTGGAAGATAGAAAGATAAGGCACGCCGCAAATCGAAAAAGTAAAAAGCCAAGGAATGATTGGAAGATTATTTTTGATAAGCAATGAATGGAAGATTATTAAACGCAGTACTACATCTCTCATTTATCAAAAAGATACATCTCTCAGTAAATGGTTTTGTCTGATTAGGTGGGATTAACGAGCTCAATCAATCTCAATAATCCAGCCATTCTTATCCTCCAGTATACCCCTTTGAATCCCAACCAAGGTTGTGTGGAGTTCTGCGCACACCGCCTGAGCACCTGTTCTGAACTCAACTCTGCATATGGACAATTATATGAGCTAATAATTGTCACAGATTTGCCTGCTTAGTAATTAATTACATTTACCATCTCTAACTTTTTGAGTTGTAATCATAATTAAGAATGCGGCAGCATAAATTACCTTTTGTTGTGGTATGTAACGCTGCCTACAGAAGCAACACCAACAGCAGTTCCTGTGCAGAATACTTCATCAGCATCCATCAATTCATCCACCGTTATAAGACGTTCATCAACCTGAATTCATCACACCAGTCCCAACATTTAGACTGCATTTAAGCTAGCAAAATTACAATGCATAGATGTATATATTTCATATAAGTTTGAATCTGTAAGAGATGGACTATAATTAAGTTATATACTTTAACAGTATGTGAAATTGAATGGACGAAACTACAAAATTTTGACATGCTAACACTCACCTGGTAACCATGGTCTTGAGCAATCTCAATGATGCTTCTTCGAGTAACACCTGCAAGTATGGTTCCATTTGTGGCAGGCGTTGCAACCGTATTGCCCTACAAATAAATAAATAAATAAATAAGGAACAAAAATGAAAGTCATTATCTTCCTTAGTTGGAAGAACTTTGTAATCTTCAGAAATTCAAATTCACCAATTTTGTCTACTTTTCATCTTTTAAGGCAACTAAAGGAAGCTGTAATTGAAAAGATACCTTTACAGTGAAAACATTACAGGCAGAGACCTCCTCTACATATCTCTTATTCATGGCGTCCAGGTACAAGACATCTGAAAATCCTCTGCTCTTTGCTCTGTTTTGGGCTTTCATCACCTTCACACCGAAGTCAAGTAAAGTCCATTATTACTCCTACTTTTCAAGTTGAGAACATTTTATATATATGAAAAAAAAAATTATAATATAAAAGAATGGTTCACCTACAGGGGCATAATTCGAAATCGTTTTGACACTTCCAGCTCCACCAGGAGAGGCACGATCTAACACATCCTCAATATATAAATTCAATGGGGCATAACCATCCTGTTTACACATGCAGGAGCAATATAAAAACTCAACCCCCTTTCTATATAATATAAAGGCAGAGGTCAAGATAAGCTACAAGTGAGAAAAAAGAGTCCTTACCTTGAAATAGTTACTCACGGGAGAAGCCAAAACGAGGAATGTAAATTCCTGAGCTGGAGCTACACCCAATACAGGACCACTTCCCATTAGCAGAGGCCTAAGGTAAAGAGACCCTTTTCCAGGCGGAGGAACCTGTTTATTATCATACAATTAATCATATTTTCGGAATTTTCCAAGGCATTGCACTGTGGCATATTGTTCATCATAACGTATATATATTACCCAACGCTTATTAGCTAGGACTGTTTGCTTCACGGCATCGACGAATTGATCAATAGAGGGAGAGGGCATGCACATCCTCTCAGCACCGATCTTCATGCGAATCGCATTCTGGTCTGGACGGAATAGAAGAACCCGCCCATCTTCTTTCCTGTATGCTTTTGTACCTTCTAACAATCCCTGCAATTATTTGATTTCCAACCGAGTCAAATTCATATTAAATATTTTTTTTTATAAAGTTAGAATCTTATTCTGAAATCCGGGAAATCAACTGCATCTCTTACCTGACCATAATTCAGAACCCCTGCATAAGGGCTTATCTCAATGTTTCCATAGGGATTAAGTTGTCCATGTTCGAAGTTTTTTTCTTTGGTACATTTCATTGTGTACATGTAATCAGTTGGCCTTGGATTGAATCCGAGATTTTCCCAGTCCACATCAGCGCATTCAGCATCACTGAAATATTATTAATTTCCATTTAAAATTTTCAGGAAACAAAAAGATGTCGAGAAAAATTAACATGATTTTTTTTTTATATCACGTTCAATTACTACCAGGAAAAAAAAAAACATTTGAGAATTGTGAAATGAGAGGCAGATATCATGGCATTTACAGAATACCATAATCTATGACTCTATGCTGACCAAAAAAGACAGAAAAAAATAAAGTAATTTATGGCGACAGATGGACCACTCCTTTTCTAAGAGAGGTTTGGACATTAATATCCTTTGTAGTTTTAACATTTTGCGTTTTTCTTTTGCATTATTGAATTAGCATCAATGCTCATTTAAGGAATTTGAAAATGATGCATTATCAATTTAAAACTTTCACCCTTGTGACTTTTTAACCGTTAAAGGTAATATACACTGCATGTACGAGATTTCCTTTTCTTGAATAGTTGGTTTACAGGGTATATTGTACCACTTGTAAAATTCAGAGGATATTCGTTCTAGTTACTAAATACAAAAAAGGTTTAAATGCATTTTAGTACATTTTAAAATTGAATTTGTTCACTTAGTGTTCTCTACAATTAATTTGTGCAATTGATACCTTCTAAATTAAAAAAAGTTGCATATTTGTTCAATGTAGTTGAAATTGACAACAAAAAGTTGCACATTTGTCCAATTTAATTAAAATTGACAAATTCTATCAATTTAAAATTAACATATGACCTTTAAAATTATTATTTTACTTTTTTCTTGTACCAAAAATTTAAAAAAAAAATTTAAAACATGAAAAAAAAAATTAAAATTCATTTATAGTTTTTTTTTCTCTTTTTTAATTTTTATTTTAAGTTTTTGGTAAAATTAAAAATGAAAAAAATAATTTTGAGGATCATATATTAATTTTAAGTTGATAGAATTTGTCAATTTTAACTAAATTAGACAAATATACAACTTTTTTTTGTCAATTTCAACTACATTGGACAAATATATAATTTTTTTAAATTAAAAAGTATGAATTGCATAAATTAATTGTAGAGACACCTAAGTGAACAAATTCAATTTAAAAAAGTATTAAAATGTAGTTAAGCCTTAAAAAAAATATTGTAATTACTGGAGATTGTTGCAATTTTACCTAGCTAATAATTGAGCCTGAGCTGCTGAGCTATTATAGCCACGTCCAACCTGTAAATGTGCACAGAAGAGAGAAAATCTTTTAATCTGTTTTCTTGCAAAATTCACAGGCACACACATCAAGAAAAAAAGAGCCTTGATAAGATTCTGAGTGACCTTCTGTATTTGACATTTACGGTAGCCATTTTTGCACTTTCCATTTATTAAAAGTGATGTGTCTTGTTATTTTCAAAAAAAAAAAACAAAAATAGAAATAAAAATTATAGAATTAGGTTTCTAAACGGAAACATTATGAAGACCAAAACTGAAAGCGTTTTGGAAGAAGCTATTAATGTTCATAATTCATGAGTATGTGAGATATGGTACCAAACAAAAACCGCATTCCTCGTTCATCAAGGGAGATTGAAGAGACGACTATGTCAATTGTCAAGAGTAGTATTGGAAGCCCACAAACGAAATGGATAACTTCGGAGGGTGAGAAAAATAGCAGTCGATTTGAACAAGGAGATAACAACAGAGGGTTGAAGAAAACACAATATATATGATGCTTACAATTTGATGTCCAAATTCATCATTGAAAGAGAAGAATAATAACAAAGAAAGAACCAATCACCTTGGATAAGGAAGAACCAACTCTTATAGATTCAACCAAATTGCGCAAGCATAGCCTCCTCCCNAACCCCAAGCTTAAAGAAACTGTAATCCCAACACACAAGATGATATGGAACAAACCCTAGGTAAAAACCCGCCCTATAGCACCTCTAGATAACAATTGTATCTAGCAACACTAATTAGAAGGCAAAGAATGAAATTGAAATTCGCCACAAAGTAAATACCTTTGATAAGAAGATCAATTCCCAAATGCAACAAGTAGAAGAAGAACTATCCTCACTTGGAACACACAAGTCTTGTTGAAAACAAGAATAGATTCTATATAATGAATAATCAAAGTTTTTTTAACAAGCTAGTAACCTCCCCTTTATATAGATATTAGGGTTAGGTTAGGAATCAATCTAGACCATAAAATAATTAGGAAAGTAATCCTAAGGCTAAAAACTAACCCTAAATAAATATAATCCGAAAATAGAAATAATTACAAAACTGCCATTATAATCTGGAAATAGCAATAATTACGAAACTGCTATTATAATCCGAAAATAGCTAAATTACGAAAGTGCCATTGTAATCCGAAAATAGCTAAAATTACTTCGTTTCGCCTTTGCAACTCCCGAACAGCATTACCACCTTCATTATTTGCTTGGACATCATGCTTAAATCATCATCTTTTGCTCCAATGGTAGAATATGGCTCTATGATGCCCGCATCATCATCTTTTGCTCCAATGGTAGAATATGGCATTATGATGCCCATATCATTGCTTCGGCAATAGGTAGTCTCATGTATGCCATGTTATGTACTAGGCCAGACATCTGCTATGTTGTAGGAGTTGTAAGTAGGTTTCAAAGTAATCCTAGATTGTACCACTGGGCTGCAGTAAAAAATATACTCAAGTATGTAAGGAGAACGATAGACTATATGTTGGTGTATTCTAGTGGGAGTTTAGAAACTGTTGGTTTCACAGACTCAGATTTCCAAAGGGATATTACCCTTTACTGTGATAACAGTGGGGCCGTAGCACAATCTAAAGAACCTAGGTATCATAAGAAGCAAAAACATATAGCAAGAAAATACCACTTAATTTGTGATTTCATCGAGAGAGGAGATACAGTGGTTACTAAAATAGTATCTGAGGAAAACTTAGCAGATCCCTTTACTAAGTATCTACCTGAGAAAATATTTCAGAAGCATGTAGAATGTATGGGTCTTAAGAGGGTCCCAGATTTACTTTAAAATAAGTGAGAGTTTGTATTTATTTGTGTTTTTTTTTGTAACGAGACAAATAAATATTTATTTTCTGGTTTTAAATAAAATTGAGGTATTTTTTTTTTCAATTTTTGTGCACACTAATATTTTAAGAATAAATTTCAGATTGATTATGTAGTATATGATCATGTGGATACGTCCATAGAAGATATGTTCATAAGTTCTCTTAATCAATGAATGAGATTACAGTTGTTGAATAAAGTTGGGACCTTTATTTAGACTGCAATATTTTATGAAATAATTTATCTTGGTTATTATAAAATATTGGTGCTGACTATGTTTGCATTGATTGTGATCAAAGTGAGATTTAATTAAGATTAAATTTATGTAAAAAGTAATTAAATTTCAAGATATATTTGGTTATTTTATTTCTCTTAATCCTGAATTTATTATAAATAGGTATTTAGATGATTATTGTTCTTTGAGTTATCAAAAAAGTGAGGTCTATCTTACAACCAATATATTGATGACTTGGGAATGTGATTGTTTAAATTACCAGTATTTATGAATTAAACAATAAGGAATTTGTATGAAATATCATCTTGATATGTTTCAGTACTTGGATGTAATGAAGTCACTGGCCAGTGCATTTGATCCATTAGAGATACTAATAAGTCAAGAGTATAAATAATTGATTGATTGACAGAAAATATTATCATTCAATTATTGATATTTTATAAATGGGATATATAATATTAATATTGTTGTTATTATTATTGGAGTTCAACTATGGGCTTTTAATGGAATAGCATCAGATTAGATAATTGTTTAACAACTATAAGGAGCCTTGATTAATAATAGCTGTTAGATCCACAGACTAGCTCAGGATATCTGATACAGCTCACATCTCAGCTATGGAAATATAAAACACAAAAATTGAGTTACATGGACTTGGAATTATACTCAAGTTTGTACTCAAGAGCAAGTGGGAGATTGTTGGATTTATGATCTTGGTCCCACTTGAGATATTATCTTTTGTAATAATTCTTTCTATATTTCAATTTAAATTAATTTTGATTATAAGATAATTTGTTATCTGATATAATTAAATTATTGATAAGATAAAATTTAGATAATAGTGATTAAGTCTGTTAAGATTTTAATTTAAATTTGAAATTGAGAATATTAGTTGGTTTAGGTATCTATTATTTGTACGTACAAATATTAGAAAGAATCCAGAAAACAAACGGATTCAATTTTAATTCAGAGAGAATACTAAAAAGAGTGAAAATATTAGAGAAAATATTCATTCTCTAATATTTTGGTTTATTCCCCGAGATACAATAGAGTCCACGCTCTGCTGTACTATCTGAGATTAATCCTGGAAGATCTAGCAGATTCGGTGGTAGATCCCAGTAGCAGTGATAGATCCAGTAGCAGATCCGGTGGTAGATCCCAGTAGCAGTAGCAGATCCGGTAGCAGATCTAGTGATAGCATGTAGATCCAGATGCAGATCGTAGATCCAGTAGAATCATTATACTACGCATCAAATACAGAAAATCTATAAAATATTTTATTTTATTTTTCATATGATTCAGTCACATATTTTTTTATGAATTATTAATTTTACGCTTCTCCAAAATATATTTTTATTATGAATCTTTGTTATTTAGTCTACAAGTGGATTTTCATGGAGATGAAATTGGGAGTAATTCAAAAACAGATATGCGGTTACTCTACGACTATGGTCCTTTTCTAGGCAATGATTGTTTATTAGTTGATGAAATTTGATGTTAAATTTTATGGATTTGTCTGTACGTCTGCTCCAAGAGAGAGAAACACAGTAGCCCATGTACTAGATAAGTTCTCTTTATCTTTAATTTCTTTTGGNTAATTCAGAGAGAATACTAAAAAGAGTGAAAATATTAGAGAAAATATTCATTCTCTAATATTTTGGTTTATTCCCCGAGATACAATAGAGTCCACGCTCTGCTGTACTATCTGAGATTAGTCCTGGAAGATCTAGCAGATCCGGTGGTAGATCCCAGTAGCAGTGATAGATCCAGTAGCAGATCCGGTGGTAGATCCCAGTAGCAGTAGCAGATCCTGTGGTAGATCCGGTAGCAGATCTAGTGATAGCATGTAGATCCAGGTGCAGATCGTAGATCCAGTAGAATCATTATACTACGCATCAAATACAGAAAATCTACAAAATATTTTATTTTATTTTTCATATGATTCAGTCACATATTTTTTTATAAATTATTAATTTTACGCTTCTCCAAAATATATTTTTCTTACGAATCTTTGTTATTTAGTCTACAAGTGGATTTTCATGGAGATGAAATTGGGAGTAATTCAAAAACAGATATGCGGTTACTCTACTACTATGGTCCTTTTCTAGGCAATGATTGTTTATTAGTTGATGAAATTTGATGTTAAATTTTATGGATTTGTCTGTACGTCTGCTCCAAGAGAGAGAAACACAGTAGCCCATGTATTAGATAAGTTCTCTTTATCTTTAATTTCTTTTGGTTGATTATTTTTCTTCCAGAGAAATGTTATCTAGTGAAGTTTTGGTTTATTTTTTTTAAAGAAATAATAAACTTTGAATTCTAAATTAAATTAACATTCTCTACATTCGCCGTTTTAAAGCTTTTTTTTTTCTTTCAATAATAATATGAATTCAAATTATTTTACCCATTATAAATAAAATAAAATAAAAATCTATAATCATATTTAGCAACCGATCCAGTTATAATTCGAAATCACGAAAAGAGTTCCAAAATAATAAGAATTGATGCATTCCAAGTCAATGGGTGATATTTGTTGGGATATGCCAAAAATTGGTATCTACCGGATGAATTAAAAATATAAATTTTCGACTTTATATTTTTATCGATCAATTCCTGGACAAAGTATTGTCAAATACATTATTGACCTCTATTTTGTTTTTTGGGAAATTGAAAAGGCGAAGAAGGAAAACATCAAAAATTGAACAAATAGCATTCGACATTTTGTTATTTTCTCCCACAAGTAATAGAGACCATTATTAACAAGCAAGTGTAAATTAAATATTAAAAATAAAACAAATAATGAGAATGATTGTCGCAGTTGATATGCATGCCGCATATGGTTGAACGATTCTATGCTCTGTTCGTATTTTGTTGAAGAAGATATATATGTCAGAAAATTTGACTCTCAGCTAAATATTTGCACGCTTCTAATAAAACTTCACGAGTTTATACTATCAATGCATTTTTACAATGTATAATACATCTTGCACGTTTTTTATTCTGTCAATTAAACTCATTTATTAATTGGGCTGTACAGTTTTTAGCTAATTGTAAACCAATTAAAATTTATTCACATAAAATGTATTGTGAACATGTTAGCAATTATAAAGCTTGAGACTATACGATAGAACAATATAAAGTTTATAGAATAGAACAAATTTTAGTGAATAAATATATAGAACAAATTTTAGATCTCGATTTTGATAAAAAAAAAATAATAATAATTTAGATCTCGACGTTCTCATTCGTTGACATGAAAGGATAGATCTTGGTTTTCATTATTAACATAGTGGTTATTTTCTTTTTGCGCAAACGAAATTAATTCACAAAAATAAATTATTTTAATTTCTTAGTTAAAAAAATTAAAAAGAGTGCAGTCAACGGCTAGAATCGCACCGAACTTGTCTCCGGAGATCTAAACCGTTGTTTTGATTCCCCGTACAACAATGATGCATCTTCTCCCTGAAAAGAAAGACGCGTCAAATGTCAAATTAAGGTTTTGACGCGCGAAACCGTGAACGTAAAGTGCCATATAAGAGATTGAGTCAAAACCTCACGCGCACGTACTTCACGCATTCCGCTCATTGGTTCCTTTGAATTGGAATCCATAACAAGTCTACTGAGTTATTACAACCCACATACCAAAGGCGCGTGGTCATTCTGTGTTCATTTTCAGACATTCTAAAAGTGTTGCTAAACCTTATGGAGGATGTTTAGGAGGGCCCAGGCATACAAAGCCAACGCGGTATAGAACAAGCAAATAAAACAGAAGAGAAGCAACGGATAAAATTACCGGAATTTACCTGTTTGATACGTGGCGCATTATAACTGGGTGTCAATTATTATCTTCAGTAAGTTCGTATGTCTATAATGTTAATTAGATTTTCTCTCTTTTCATTTTCACATGTGTTTTCTACATGTGGCAACGTCTGCCCATGTTGTCTAATAAAAAAATGGACTTTAATACAAACAGTTACATTGAAAAAATGTAAATAATTGTATTTTCTCAGACATCCCGACATGTATTACGAGATATTGCGACGTGTAAATACGTAGCCAATGAAATTCCTATATAACCTAGGAATTTGGGCCTTAAGGCGTACATATACCCCATAACCCAAAAAAAATAAAAAAATTGATGCTACTGTCATTTTTTAATTTTGACATCGGCGTTTAAAAAAATCAGATGAATAGCTAAGTTGGTGAAAAATTTGGATCTTAACGGAGAGAGAAGATGTTTAAATCCTTTTACTAGATGCTTAACGGATGTGGGTGAGTCTCTTTTAACTTTTTTTATTAAAAAAGAAAAAGAAAAAAAAGTCAAAAAGTAGGTTCAAAAAGTTACCATAAAATTATTATTCAGCCAGTGAAAAAAGGTTGCTGACTTATTCTATGACCTTGCCTTGGACGGCTAAATTATACTGAACTCTTTTATAATATAACAGGTTCATGCTATAAACTTTTTTATTTTAAATAATATTTTTTTATATTAAATAATATTTTTTTATATTAAATAATATTATTTATAATAAATAATTTTAATTTATTATATGTAATATTTTATTTATAATAAATAATTTTAATCTATAATGAATAATATTTTTTTATAATAAATAATATTATATATAATAAATAATATTTGATATATAATGTATAATTTTTATTTATATTATGTAATATTTTTAAAAAATTTGAATGAAACTTCTCCAATAAAAAAGCTTATTACAAAAATCTCCTGCTTTAGAAGGCTAAAAACCCTCGCTTTTAGTGTTCGTGTTTGGAGAGCACGACGGATACGAGTAAAATAGTTAAGATAGAGACAGAAATTACATTTTCCATATATTTAAAAGATGTATTATTTTTTTAAGATTTGCAATATTATGAAACCATTGTTAATAGGATAAATGCTAATGAATTGTATTTAATTATATATTAAATTTTTTGTTTTAAAAATTTAATAGGTAAAAGTAAATCCTATTCGCAACATGTAAATTGTAAAATGACATTTAAATTTTAAATCATATATACTAATTGGTCACCAGCAGCAATTAACATCATTTTTCATGTGTTTTTTTTTTTAAGAAAGTTTAACATGGAATTCCACCTCATTTGGAAAAAGGATGAAGGCTTATACATATGAGATAGGAAGGGATATAGGATTAACTGAGGATATAACTCGACCTCATTCCGTTGGATTTCCATCTATATGGGCTCTCCATGATTCTATAATAATAAAGATAATTAATAATAATAATAATAATAATGGAAAGAATACTATTTATCATAGCCACTGATGATAGATTATCAGTAAAATTTATATGCTATGTGACATTTTAAATGACTACTATTAAAAAAATTATTTTTATTTTTTAGAATTTTAGTATTAAAAGCTAAAATATAATTAATTCTCACACATACTGTTTTTACTGTTGATTGTTACTAGTGATGATAAAATAGTGCAATAATAATAATAATAATAACAATAACATTTATAATAAAATATAAATTATTAAAATTAACAAGCTAAATAAATATTGATGGACTCCAATGGTAATTTCTGTAATAAATATCGAGTTGATATAATATTAATCTTGTCAAAATAAATGTCTATATCTGTAAACTCTGTAAAATATTTTTAAATTTTCAAAAATATAATTTAAAAAAAATCAAATTTATTCAAAAATTAAAAATATTTAATAAAATAAATAATTAATTAATAATTATAAATAATATTTATATATATTACTATTAAAAATAAATTTTAAAATAATATTAATTTTTATAGCAATACGTACAGTAATAATAATAATAATAATAATAGAAAATGGTTGGCCAAAATTGAGTCGAATATATAGCTTGATAAAATTGTGACACGGTGAGCCAGCAGAATTTTTTTTTTTTTCGATGAATAGAAGATATTAATGTTGATAATTTTGTACGTTGCTTTCCTTCTTGGGTACCACGCAAATAATAAGTGTGGGCCTTTTGTGCTCAGATTCAGAAATGACATAAAGAGACCACAGGCCATCATTTGCATCTCCTCCCGCCTTTCTCTTGTTACTTCTCTCATACTTCTTTTACTATATTTTATCGTTATTTCGTTATTTTAAGAAATACTAATATTTTTTTTTGGTGAATAAGAAATACTAATCACTTTAAAAAAATTAAATCAATTATGTAAAGTTAATATAAATAAATATACCACTAATACTATTGCAAATATTTATTTAAATAAAAAAATAAATTCAATAGCAAACATATGATTTGATTTTTACTTATTTCATAATTTGTAATGAATAACAAATACACAACATAAATTATTGTAAAATGAAATGCATAAGTTTCGAACAAATATGGAGGGTTTAGAGTCCTTGCCTTTGTTTGCATTTGGGGTAGTAAAGTGGACAAATAGAGATGCTCTTCGGTCGAGGAGATGGTAGATTTATGTTTAAGATCTCCAAAGGTTTTGCATGATAGAGATACGATAGAGGAGTACTTTATAACTTTTGCAACGTATCTACTTTTTTTATTTATGGAAATTCAGGTGTGAGAAGATTTTTGAAATGAAACCCTCTTTCATGAAGATTGTTAACTTGTTGAACCATGCTATGTGTCACAAGCTTGACATTTCGTCGAACACTTGGAGGGCAAAGTGAGCTTGGCATTTTATCGAGCACTTGGTGAGCATTTTGACCACACTTTGAAAAGTCCAAGCTCCTAGACTTGTGTGGAATTCTCTAGAATCCTTTGGAGAATTCTTAGCCTTGTAAATTGTGTAAATATCTAGATATTTTTGTGGAGAACTCTAGAAACTCATTCTCCACCGTAGGATCAAATCGTTTATAGCCGTAGGATCATTTTTCCAAGTCTATAAATAGGTGGAGGCCTCATTTGGCCAAACCATCCAAGAATTCAAGAACATTCAAGTTGTAAAGCTATCTTTCAAGCAATATACTTTCATTCTCCCAAACTTTCTTGTGTTCTTTCTTGTTTGCTTTGCTTTCTCTTCTTTGTAGGCAAAAAGGCTTACTTAGTTGCAATACAAAGGGTCGGAATAGCAACTAAGGCCGCACGGCTTGGAGGTTCGAAAAACAAGTCCGTGACATATGGAAGACTTATCCAGAGGCATTAGCTACTTCTTTTCTTTCTCTGACCATGCTGTCAATCGGTGGTCTCCCCTAAACTTTGGTTGGTGGAATATCAATTATGACTCAACTTTTGCCAATGGAAGGGCTGCTGTAGCCTTCGTAAGTGTATTGTTGCTTCCTTTGCACTTGAGGCTAAGACTTTGGCTTTGGAATGGGCTATTTTGGAGGCTGTGGAAAATGGCTAGATAAATCTCTCATTCTATTTAAATGCTATTCATTTGACAAAATAAATTAACTTCGAGAAAGACCCATGATGGTTCACAATAACTCAGGTGTTGAACATTTACAATCTTCTAGCTTATAACGATTGGCTGTTGGCTTGGGATGCCTGCTCAACTAATGCTTTTACGGATGCTTTGGCGAAAAAAGTCTTTGCTTCCTTTTGTTCTCTTTCTTTTTCTTCATGTAATTTAAGCTTTTTGCTGAAGGATCCATAAACTGTGCTTCTATTTGACATGTCCAGTATTTAGTTGTTGGTTATAGTCTCTTTTGGAAGTTTTTTTTATGCTTAATAGCAACCTTTATTATCAAAAAAAAAAGTTTCGAACAAATATTTTTTACAAATTTATATTGCATAGCTATAAAAAAAAAAATCCCACCCAAATACAAGATGATGTCCTTGCTAAATCCTACATTAATGAAACAAGAATTAAATGTAAATTATGGAAAGATAGATGTAATTAGTTCATGAAGTAGAAATGAATTAATATTAATTGGAATACATATGTGCGTTCATTTTAAGAAATCCATATTATATAAAGTTACAAGTTTTTATTTATTTTTCCATAGACGTGCAAAAAAAATTTATTTTTCACCACATCTATATATATGAAAAAAAAATCTACAATGAACAATGTCGTTCATTTATAATTATTCATGACTATATGTTTACATGCAATCGATCAAAATTTTAGAGTAGAAAATTTATTTCTCATCAAAAACTGAAAAGACATTGTTCATAATAACAAAATCATAAACATTTATATTAATTTTAGAATAATTTTATTATATAATAAACATATATTATATAAATTATTGAATACAAGTTTAATGTAAAATGAATTTGTTAATTCAAATTACATATGTAAATTTAAAAAAAAAAATCGAAATACATATCTGTTTTTGAACAATAACCATAAGTAAATAGGACATATTTATATTTTAAAAAAAAAAAAATCTTTACCAAAACACAGTAATTAGGACACAATGACAGTCAGTTAACGGTCAATTTCAAAAAGACATGACGGCAAAGCGTTGACTAAAAGGAAAGAAATATATATGTATGAAATTAAATAATTTTTTTGATATTTATTATTAATGGTAAAATTTATCAGTGGAATTTATAATAACATAATAAAAATTAATTGGAGGCATTTAAATATGTATATTAATTTTTATACTGAAAATTGAATTAGAGAAATTAAATTTATAAATTAGCCAAATAACATTAAATATCACTGCATATCAATCACGAATGATGATAAATATTATTTTTAACAAAAAAAAGTATAATTAAGATTATCCTCTAAGTTCACTCTGTCTAGCATTGACATAATTACGGGAAATTTCGCACTTTTTAATGTTGAAATTTTGTAAACGATTAGTATTTGTCACTTTTTATTTTGAAATTTGCAAATAGTAACCGTTAATGACGGCGTAAATCCACTAGAGGGTCTTTCCTAAGATCTATGAGTTGAGACTTAAGAGGATTTTTAAGGATTCAACCAAAAAAAACAAAAAATAGAGAGGTGTTTTTTACGGAGTCGGACCGTATTCACCTCTCCGCGATTTGAGAATTTTAAAGATTCAGACACGCTGTGACCGTGTCCGAGTTGTCACTAAAGTTCCGCAATTTCCGTGGACTTTTAAGGTCAGTTTCGGAAACTCAGCTATCTAATAGACGTTTAATTTTACATTAAGTAAACCCCAAAATCGCAGCATCTAAAAAGACTAATAAGAAATGCCATTGACGGTGGCGGAGCCAAGAAAGTAAAACAAAGAAAGACAGAGAAAATCTCCAGCGCAAGGACAAAATACCAAATCTGCTTCCGCGGCAGAACACAGAGAGAGAGAGAGAGGCTTATGACTCTTCGGTTGTTGAAGGGTTTAAGCTTCTTCTAGTTCTTGATAATTTGTTCTTTTCATTTTATTTATTCCTTTTTTTGGATTCGTTTGAAGGAATATATTAGCAAGAACGATTTGTATTCTACAAAGGAGGAGGACGAGGAGGAGGAAGTTCAAATTTTTTTTCTTCCTACTTTGGATGATCGTTCTTGGAAGATTTCGAAGTAGATCCAGAAGCAGCCGTTGTTTCTGATCCGATCAAAATCTGTGTGAAATGGTATTTGTTTTCTCTTTTGTGCCTTTCTTATTCATTTGAACATTTAGGGGATTTGTTGATAATTTTGATGGATTTATTGTTTAGTTTACTGTTTGGATGAACTGATCCGTGCTAAGTTTGAGGCGAAAGTGGATAATTAGTAGTACTAGTTGTTACTTTTTATATCCGATTTCTGGATTTAGTTTTGATCACATTCAGATTCTTCTACATTTTCTAACCAAGTAGATTCCCATGATAATTTACCATGCGACTTTATAGGACTTCTATCTTTAGGAGCTATAACCTTGTGGCAATGCTATAAAATTCAGCGACGTACATTTGTAAAAGAGTTTTATTAGCGCCAGTTCGATATTTGTTCACTTTTGAAATTTTTGTGTGTTGACTCTAACGATAAGCCATTACTTCTAGTTGTATCATAGGTTAGTAATAGTGCGGTTGCTCTGCGTATGGGGAAATGTTAGCTTGAGTTTTAACATAAACTCCATATCTTACATTGATAACTTGGCTTTTAGAATTATGATTTTCGAATATCATAATTCTAACTAAATCTAACATGTATTTAGCGTTGTGCAACCACTCAAACCCTGGTTCTACTTTTTGAGAAATTAACAAGGCCTCAAACACTATTTAACAATCAGGATACTTAATTTGGTAAGAATATCCAAGAGCTGGCATTTCTATGGCAATTTTCGAATATCATCAATTTTCCTCTTCTACCATTGCTTCTATTTCTCCAGTAAGGAATATACTTACCAACATAAATTGCAGTTATGTATCAAAATAATATAGTTGTGCCTCCTCCGTTCTCGGCATTGATTTTATCATATAATATACATGATGCATTTTGGAGTTTGCCAAGTAGGAATTTGGTAGACGTTTCAATTTTTTTATTGAAGTTGTTTGATTTATTTAACCATGAAACTTTGCTTTGCAGGCTGCTAGTGTCAGTTTTTTGGTTGGTTCTCTTGTCTGGGTAGAGGATCTTGATGCAGCTTGGCTTGATGGTGAAGTTGTGGCAGTTAATGGTGAAGAGATTAAGGTCCTATGTGCTTCAGGGAAGACGGTGGGTGCTCTGACCTTCGATTTTGGTCATTTTCTGCTGCACAAAAAAGTTTAATAATTTATATTTTTGGAACATTCCAGGTTGTTGTTAAAGCGTCAAATGTTTATCCTAAAGACGCAGAAGCCCCACCCTGTGGCGTGGATGATATGACAAAGTTGGCTTATTTGCATGAACCAGGAGTCCTAGATAACTTAAGATCAAGATATGATATCAATGAAATATATGTAAGCATTTATACATTAATTTCATTCACTCTTCAACATTATGCCCATGTCTCATTTTTACTTCGTGAAACTTCTTTTGCCTTTTGCTTTGTTATTGTTTATTTATTTATTTATTTATTTTGGGTTGGGAGGTTGTACTGGCCATATCTTAATAATGGATACTGGGTGGAATACCTCTTTGTTGTGTCTTTCCAAGTAAATACCCACCAATGCATGTTCCATGGTGGGCTTATACAATCTATATGTCTTCAGACCTACACAGGGAATATTTTGATTGCTGTGAACCCTTTTACAAGATTACCCCACCTCTATGATAGCCACATGATGCAACAATATAAAGGGGCAGCCTTTGGTGAGCTGAGTCCCCATCCCTTTGCTGTTGCAGATGCTGCATATAGGTAATATGTGTATTTTAAATTATTGTCGCTGCTTCTTTTAATTTGTTTACCTTTCTACATAAAACATCATTATTTCGTTGATGCAGACTCATGATGAATGAAGGAGTTAGTCAGTCAATATTGGTAAGTGGTGAAAGTGGGGCAGGTAAAACAGAAAGCACAAAATTGCTTATGCGTTATTTAGCTTACATGGGAGGGCGAGCTGTTGCTGAGGGGAGGACTGTTGAGCAGCAAGTCCTTGAGGTACTTTTGTTTTGTAATAACAATTTGCATGACTAACATATTCAAATCTGATTTTTTTTTCCTGAAACTTTAGCCTATAGTTACTTTTTCTTTTTCTAAATCAGGAATATTTGCTATGTTTTTCTCTGATTTGCAGTCTAACCCTGTTCTTGAAGCATTTGGCAATGCAAAGACTGTTAGAAATAATAATTCAAGGTATGAGAACCCTTTTCTAAAAGGATCCTCTTAGCTTATATCACAAACAGGATTCCTTTTAATTTCCGTGTCTCGGTTGCTACAGTCGTTTTGGTAAATTCGTGGAAATACAATTTGATCGGAGCGGAAGAATCTCAGGAGCTGCCATAAGGACTTATTTGCTTGAAAGATCACGTGTTTGTCAGGTTTCTGATCCTGAGAGAAACTACCACTGTTTCTACATGCTCTGTTCTGCACCGCTAGAGGTACTGGATCTTTGATTGGTTAACCATAATCTGCTTCATCGAAAGAATTAGGACCATGCATGCTGAGCATTTTGGCTTAACTTTTTGTTTAAAGTTTCATTATTTCTAGATTGGAATTTTTTTGACTGTTTTATGATCGTAGCAGATTGGATTAAAATTAGAATTATGATATTGATTTCATTAGTGAAATGATCCTTTGTTATCTTCTCTTTATATTTATTTCTGGATATTAGTTCTCTTGTATATGTATTTTACCTTCCATGGAGTTCGGTCTATTTTCTTTCTATTATCATGGCTCAATGCCTGTTTTAAATAATTGTTATATAAGGTCCAAAAATAAAATTTGATTATCTATTGTCTGGAAGATATGGGGGTTGAAGGTATTTGAGGTGGACAAGGAAGTTGGGATATTATAGTTCAAATCATTAAAAGTGTTTAATGGCAATTGGACTGCTTTCTTTCAGTTAACACATGTTTGTCTGCTGCTCCCTTTTCCACTGTCTTTTGTATCTCCAACATCATGATATAATTTTTATCTAAACCTAAAATAGAAGTATAAATTTTGAAAATGAATGATATTTTTGTTATTTCTTTCTAGAAACAGATGTTGGAGACAAATTTCCAATTTAAGGATAAAGCAATCTTGATTTCTTTGGTTTTGGAAATGGAGAAAAGTTTATCATAGCAGAAGAAAAACCACCTTTAACTCTTTTATGTTGGACTCAAATGCATGTTCTTCTCTTTTTCCATCTGCAGGATGTGCAGAAGTACAAATTGGGACAACCAAGTACATTTCATTATTTGAACCAATCAAATTACTACAAGTTGGATGGTGTTGATGACGCTAAAGAATACACTGAAACAAGAAGAGCAATGGAAATTGTTGGAATTAGTTCTGATGATCAGGTATATTGTTGCAGTTGGTTGAACTGAAAGCTAGAATCTTCAAGCGTAACCTATGCTAGAATCATCTGTTTGCTTTTTACCACTTTCCAGGATGCAATATTTCGAGTTGTGGCTGCGGTTCTGCATCTTGGTAACATCGAATTTACAAAAGGGAAGGAAATGGACTCATCTGTGCCAAAAGATGAAAAGTCTTGGTTCCACTTGAGAACTGTTGCTGAGCTGCTCATGTAATTTTTACTTGTACATTGACATGTTTGCATGTGCTATGATAAGATAAGAAAACTAAACTTCTCAATTCGTATGTTTCGATCAGGTGTGATGTTAAGGCACTGGAAGACTCTCTTTGCAAACGTGTTATCGTCACTAGAGATGAAACAATCACAAAATGGCTTGATCCAGATTCTGCAGCTGTAAGTAGAGATACGTTGGCTAAGGTTGTGTATTCGAGGTTGTTTGACTGGTAAGGCTTAGTATTTGATTTAACATATTGCATTAGTGACCTCGGTTATATTAATTTTACTGTTTGTCTTTGCTTTCTCAGATTGATTGATATGATGTTTCTCCATATTGCTCAATAGCTTTAATTTTTCTTTCTGCAGGCTTGTTGATAAGATTAATAGTTCAATTGGTCAAGACCCTAATTCGAAGTTCCTAATTGGTGTTTTGGATATTTATGGGTTTGAGAGTTTCAAGACAAACAGGTGCTTAACCGGTATGCCTTTTGTTTGATAATTGACTAGTGAACTGATGGAAAATGTCTTTCGCTTTCCTTAGTGGTCTCTTGGTACTCAAATGGAAGTGTGGGGGTCGCATTAAGCTTATGCTTGAATAGTCCATGCTTAGTCAATGATGCATGCTCCTTTGATTGACTTGTTACAGCTTCACATAGGAGGTGCATATTGCCGTATAACTTGTTTCTGATGCATGAGTAATTGATTGTAATTGACATATTACTTTTGTATCCATGTTTCTCTCTACTTTCCTTCTTTCTTGCTTCCCCTCCTTTGTCTTATTCTCTTATTTTTCTCTGTACTGGTTTTTAGTGTAGTAGTATGCGTAATGATGTTTAAACCTTTCCTTTGTCTTATTCTCTTATTTTTCTCTTTACTGGTTTTTGGTGTAGTAGTATGCGTAATGATGTTTAAACCTTTCCTGGAAAAGGATGAGATGCATTACTTTTCATTTTTTTCACTTTTAAATACATCTCGTTATGTGATATAGAAAGGACATAGCTACTAAGTGAGTGCGAGTGTCAATATCAGAGGTACTCCGCTCTGGTTTCTCTGTCAGTATCTTTCATTTCTTAGCTTGTCTTAGTGGTGGGTGATTACAAATAAGACAGAAACACTAATATTTCTATTTCATGTTTTATTTATTTTAGCCATTCAAATTCTATGGTTGCCTGGACTTGATAAATTGTTGTGACATTTCTACAAATAAACAGTGTGCCTATATATTATGTAAAGATAACTTTATTTCTTTTTTTTTGTTTGCTATGTAATATTTCTGCAATATGACCTCTAATGTCTAATTTCTATATTTAATCCGTTTAGCATTTTTTTTAAATGTGCAGTGATTAGACCATTATTATCTGTTATCCATTGTTTTTAACATTATTTCTATATGGATTGCCATAATGCAGTGAGCTCACTTGACATTCTAGGTTACTTAACCCTTAGGAATGTACTAGTATAAGCATAACCATGTTTAAAGTTGGATGTCTGATCTCCTTCTTGTGATGGCGTGGAGTTATTTAGGAATTAAAATATACTATGGCTGCAACTGGTGTCACTGCTGTCTGAAAAACTGTACAATTGATATTTACGTTAATCTAATGTGATGACCTTTTCTTTTGGCTGGCTTGCTGGGTCTGTATCTGGTTCTTCAACTGATGATTATTTATTTCTGGATTTGCAGCTTTGAGCAATTTTGCATCAATTTGACAAATGAGAAACTACAGCAACATTTTAATCAGGTAGGTTTTTGAAGGGCATGTCTATTTTCATTAATATCCTTGGTATTTCTTCAGTCTATGTTATATTATTGATGTTTGCGCAGCATGTTTTCAAAATGGAGCAAGAGGAATATACAAAAGAAGAAATTGATTGGAGTTACATTGAATTTGTTGATAATCAAGATATCCTAGACCTCATAGAAAAGGTTGATGCCGTTTAACTTGCACATGTTTTTCCCAGCTTTCTTTAGATTTTTTCAGTTGTATTCTATGCTACTCAAACTCTTCATTTATCTCCCTATGCCACTGCCCATACTTGTAAACTTAAGGGTGTGGCTATTGGACACTCCAACTATGTGGAATAACATTGAAAATATAGTAAATCTCATACTTGGACCTTGAACTCACACCCATGTTCAAGCAACATAGGTTGTATCTTTGGTTACATCAACCATATATCTAGTGGTTGTTTTGTTTATAGTTCTTTCTGATGCTCATTGAAAGCCTGTTGATTTTTTATTAAAAGCTGATGAAGTGTCTCCTGTAGTGTTGCAACATAGGTTGTATTTTTCATTCACTTTCAGATTTTTTTAATTTTGTTTTTCAAATTTAATTTCAGAAACCTGGTGGCATAATTGCTCTTCTGGATGAAGCTTGGTAAGTAAAACGATAGGGAGTTCTGCTTTTTGTGTTTCCTTTTGTGTTGTATGAATGACTTATCATTTTTAAGCTGGTTTACTTATTTTATAAACTTAAGTTGTCCCTTATGGTGTTAAGATAACTGAGGTTTGTCTATTCTAGTATGTTTCCAAGATCAACACATGAAACATTTGCCCAAAAGCTGTACCAGACATTTAAAAATCACAAGCGCTTTAGCAAACCAAAATTATCACGCACTGACTTCACAATTGGCCATTATGCTGGTGATGTAAGTAAGCTTTATTTGTGGATATTCTTAGAATTTTAGTTGACTGCATTTAAATTTCAGAAGTGAATAAATACATCTAAGAAGAATATTGCATATAAAGAAGTTAACACAATTTACAGGTCACTTATCAAACTGACTTGTTCTTGGACAAGAACAAAGACTATGTGATTGCTGAACATCAAGCACTCTTAAGTGCTTCCAAATGCTCCTTCGTGTCAGGATTATTTCCTCCTTCATCTGAGGATTCATCAAAAACATCAAAGTTCTCTTCGATAGGTTCTCGTTTTAAGGTTCGATTGTTTTTCTCTTCTTTGAAAGTAATAAACTGTCTTCAAGGTAATGGCATGTAGCATGTGAGAATCTCTTTTGCATTTTATGCAGCAACAACTGCAACAACTGCTTGAAACTCTAAGTGCTACAGAGCCTCATTACATTCGCTGTGTGAAACCTAATAACCTTCTTAAACCAGCAATCTTCGAGAGCAAAAATGTTCTGCAGCAATTACGATGTGGGGTAAGGGTGTTGGCATCTTCAGTTTGGTTATTTGTTAAGACATTGTTATAACTAAATTATTTTTACAGGGTGTCATGGAAGCAATCAGGATAAGTTGTGCTGGATATCCTACAAGAAAGGCTTTCGATGAATTTGTTGATCGATTTGGTCTTCTTGCACCTGAAATTTTGGATGGGAGGTATTTGCATTGTTCTTGGCTGTAAGATATTGTGCCTTGTGGTCTTTGAAGTGTCTTACTTTTTTCTTTATATATGTACCGTGTTAGTTCTGATGAAGTAGCAGCATGCAAGAATCTTTTAGACAAGGTGGGACTTGAGGGCTATCAGGTAATTATTCAGTGGGCGATATCATTCTTCACAGATTGGAATTCTACCGTTCTCATGTCCCTCTCTTGCAATTGCACATTTTTTTGTAAATTTATTTTGGCCATAACAGAACTTTAGATGAAGGGTACATCAACCTTATCATATTACATGTGTTATCTGAACCGTAATGGGAAACATTCACTGGCTTTTTCAGATACATCTTTTTATGCAGTGCGATTCTGTTGTCCTGTTAAAGGATCAAATGAGCTCAAGAGTTTTCTGTATATTTCTCATAAGCATGTATATACTTTGTACTCATTTGAATTTTATCAGTACCCTTTTTTATATAAGCTGAAGATGGAAATAAATACAACGTTTTCAAATTGCCATCTTTTGGATTTTTCTAATTAAATTATTAAAAAAAAAAAAGTGTTTTTTTGAAACGTTTTAACTTGTATTTATTTGCCTATCTTTAAATTTTCTTAAAGAAACTTAATAAGTAGGAAATGCAAGGGATTTCTAAGAAGGAAGGAACTAAGAGAAACTGATTTGGCCTATATGATTAACTTACATAATTACTTTATAATTTCTCCTCTTTTTGTTGACTTTGTGTCTTCATATTTTGAGTTGAAATAGTATCTTCTTAACTTTAACTGAGCTTCTTAAACAATCTTTTATTTTTTTCCCCTTCACCTTTTGGTTTCTTTGTTGGGGTTAGTGTATGTGTTAGCTATGATTTATGATTGGCACTTAAACCATGTTTTGGATTCTTGCTTACAAACTTTGTGCTGTACCGGCAGCACCTCTAATTCCAGCTATGATAATTTATATGAGCTTTTGTAACTGCTGATTCACATTGTATGCCATACTTTTTTTTGTGGAGATCTTGATCTCATTCGTTCTATTCATGTTTTTCAGATTGGCAAAACAAAGGTGTTTCTTAGGGCTGGTCAAATGGCCGAGCTTGACACACGTAGAAGTGAAGTTTTAGGAAAGTCAGCTAGTATTATTCAGAGGAAAATTCGGTCTTACTTGGCTCGAAGAAGTTTTGTCTTGTTGCGTCGATCTGCAATTCAGATTCAATCTGCTTGTAGAGGTATGTAATTTAATTATTTATGGAGCTTCTAACTTATATATCAGTACTCACTGCAATGGCATTGAGATGTCTCTGTAATGCTTATGAGAGTTTCTTCTTTTTCATTTTGGTTTATGAGCAGGACAACTTGTGCGGCAAGTTTATGGGGGCATGCGGAGAGAAGCTTCCTCTCTCATGATCCAGAGAGATTGGCGCATGTACACTGCTAGAAAAGCCTACAGGGAAGTACATTGCTCTGCTCTTTCTGTCCAGACAGGTATGCGTGGTATGGCTGCTCGTAATGAGTTACGCCTCAGGAGGCAGACTCGAGCAGCAATTATCATCCAGGTAAAACCTTTATTTTATGTAACGTGGAAAATACTTTCTTGAGATTTCAATTATATTACTTCAAACATATTGTCTGTTATTCGCTAAACAACTCCCATGTCTTTCTGTTCCTTATATGGTTCCATTCCAACTCTCATTTATTATTCTATGGGTATTTGGATATTTTGGTTATTTGCTGCAGAGCCATTGTCGCAGATACTTGGCGCGACTGCACTATATGGAGATAAAGAAAGCAGCAATTTCCACACAGTGCGCATGGAGAGGAAGAGTTGCTCGTAAAGAATTGCGGAAGCTTAAGATGGTGACAATCTTTCTTTATTTTCCTCTATTCCTCCTTTCATCATATTTGATGCTATAAGACAATCTGGGGGAAGTTTTAAGTTCTTAGGTATAATTTCTTATAAAATGGATTACAAAGTTCTTGTAGCTTTGCGTCCTTAGTGGTTAATAATTTTTTCAGTTTGGTGTCTGGAGGACAGCAAAGTTTGGCATTTGCCAAAAATTTTAACTTGCATGACAGCTGTATTATATGTTAAGCAGATCCTTATCAGTTAATAATCCCTATTCAGTTTGCGCCTTAGCCATGCAATTCATCTCCCTAGTCAAAGATCACTCTCCTATCTATCCGGCATTAATTTCAGAGTCCATTGGGATTATGGAAAGTGAAAACATTAGTTTACTTCTATGTGAGACCCCATTAACATTTTTTCATCACCACTGTTAAGTTTCAACTGCCCCTACCATTCTTCCTACAGTAACAACGGCTTTCTCCTGCCACCTCTCTCTCTCTCATAAATTGACATCCTCTTCCTTTTGCATCCTCTAACTAAAGATATTTAGCATAACTCTCCTCAGTTTGTCATAAGGTCTCACCTGTAACCATTTGCTGTGCTAACTTCTTTATCCATCATACTTGAGACCTCATATCCCATATTGCTTCAATTGTCACAAGATAATGCAATCAGAACATGTTTTCGTTTCAAATTAGGATAGTTCACTCATAATTCATAAACGTTTGTAGTGACTATTTCAATTCCCTACAACTAGAACTAGAAGAAAAGTTTATCTCTGCTTATTGGGGTTACTTAATTTGACTGCAAATTATTTTGGAAACAGAAATACAACTTCATTGATAGGTGCTATCAATAATTGCAACTCTTAGAGCAGCATCTTTGGTTGATCAAGTTAATGGGGTCTATCATGTTATATCTTTTTTAAAGAAAAAGAAGTGCTTAGCATATAACTGCTCTCGTTATTTTTATGACAATGATATAAATCTAATTTTCAGCTAATATTTTCTTCATTTATAGGCTGCAAAGGAAACTGGAGCTCTCCAAGCTGCAAAAAATAAATTGGAAAAACAAGTTGAAGAATTGACATGGAGACTACAATTGGAGAAACGCATGAGGGTATGATTGAATTAATTTGAGTTTGTTATCGCTTGTCTGGTTTATCTGACTTGCAGCTAAGTAGCTTAAGTTCTTTCAACTACTATGTTCTTTGTTATCTTTTGACTCATGTTCTTGGCAGATTGAATTATTACAATGCCTTGATGTTGTCTGTCAATTCAATTAAATATTTAGCTTAGGATAAGAGTGGAGATGATCCAACCTCATGAATTTCAAAACCTGTGGAGTAATAGATTGTACAAACACACACATGCATATATATATATATATATGTATATGCTAATGAGTATTATGAAAAGCTAAGACATAACTAGCATACATCATAAGTTTCGTGTGCTATATGTAGTCTGACTTGGAAGAAACGAAGACACAAGAAAATGAAAAGCTACAGTCTGCTTTGCAAGAGATGCATATTCAATTTAAAGAAACCAAGGCAATGCTTGAGAAGGAGCGTGAGGTTGCAAGAACAGCAGAAAAAGTCCCCATTATACAGGAGATTGCAGTTGTTGACCATGAAATGCTTGAAAAACTTAATAGTGAAAACGAGAAACTCAAGGTGAGGAGGCCAAAAATGAGTTTACCGTCTGCAAGAACTTGTGTGCATATCTATATTTTCAGGACATATTTCAAATTGTGTGCGAATCTATTTGCTGTTATATTGTTTTGTAAAATATGATGCAGGCTATGGTGAGTTCACTGGAAAAGAAAATTGATGAAACAGAGAAAAAATATGAAGAGGCTAGCAAAATTAGTGAAGAAAGGTTGAAGCAAGCTTTGGATGCTGAATCAAAAATCATTCAGTTAAAGACTGCCATGCAAAGGTCACTGTAATTAAAATTCTGTTCTTGGATTGAAACACAATGCAATAATTGGAACATGTTTCATGCTTATTGTTCAAAATGCAATTAGCCATGTATGCTCACTCTTTTACCTTTCAATTTCATTAATTTATTTTGTCATGATTGTTCTTATTTCTATCAACAGGCTTGAAGAAAAATTTTCCGACATTGAATCTGAAAACCAAATTCTCCGGCATCAATCATTAAACACACCGGTTAAAAATACATCAGGGCATCCGCCAACTCATCCACCAACTCCGGTAATCCTTTAGTGCTTCAACCTGTGTATATCAGGGCATCTGCCAACTCTCCGTTTCTGTCTGTGTCTCTTTCATTGTAAAAAAAATTTGTATTTTTTCCTTTGCAGAGTTTGGAAAATGGTCATCACATGATTGAAGAGAACAGGGCCAATGTAATTTACTGTTATGACATTTTTGTTATATTTGGTTTCTTTTGTAATAAATTATTGTATTGTCCATGTTATTATGGCCATTGAAAAGAGTAGAATTTGCAGGATCCACAAAGTACCACGCCAGTCAAGAAGTTTGGCACTGAATCTGATAGCAAGTTGAGGAGATCCCTCATTGAACGTCAACATGTATATTCTCCAAACACGAGAATTGAATTGATCTGTTGTATTAAATTCACCCCATTAAGAATTGTAGACAAACCAAGTTTAACATCACATTCTGCTTTTGTTACAGGAGAATGTTGATGCTCTTATCAACTGTGTTGTTAAAAACATAGGATTTAGCCAAGGAAAGCCTGTTGCAGCGTTTACCATATACAAATGTCTTCTTCACTGGAAATCTTTCGAGGCTGAAAGAACTAGTGTCTTTGATCGTCTCATTCAAATGATTGGTTCTGAAATTGAGGTAACGGGAATACGTATTTGTTTGTAGCTACCTGTGTGATGTGAGAATCACAGTACATGTTTGAGAGCTAGTTTTCTTATTTATATTGTGCTCCTGATAAGATTGCAAATGAGATCATCTGTCTTTCTTAATTACAGAATCAAGATAACTTTGATCACATGGCTTATTGGTTATCAAATACATCTGCATTATTGTTCTTACTTCAACGAAGTTTGAAGGGTGCTGGTGCCACTGGTGCAACTCCACATCGGAAACCACCCCAGCCAACATCTCTCTTTGGGAGGATGACTATGGTATTAGATTTTTAAAATTTATTATGCTTCTCTTTTTATACTCTGGTTTTACTTTAAGTTGCAATTATCCTATTTATTTATGACATGATATAATGCCTATTATGTTATATTAATTTGGTAAATTCATAATTTATATGCAGGGTTTTCGATCATCCCCTTCATCTGCAAACCTTTCTTCACCTGCAGTTGAGGTAATTCGCCAAGTAGAGGCTAAGTACCCAGCGTTGCTCTTCAAGCAGCAGCTGACAGCCTATGTGGAAAAAATATATGGAATCATTCGAGATAACTTGAAGAAGGAGTTGTCATCATTGCTTTCATTATGTATCCAGGTACACTGAAAATCTTATTTAATCCAACCAGAATGGGGATTGATAAACCTTTATTGTCTCTGATAATTCTCTGGTGAGAGAGTTATTCTCAAGAACCTTCTGGTGTAGTGTCATTCTACTTTTTCCTCTGAAATATTAAATTGCTTCATGAGAAACGTGTTCTGCTGATAATTAGGCACCAAGAACATCCAAGGGAGTACTAAGATCTGGGCGCTCATTTGGGAAAGATTCTCCAACCAGTCACTGGCAGACCATTATTGAAAACCTTAGCACAGTCCTCAGCACATTGAAAGAAAATTTTGTAAGAAAATTTTGTTATTTGTTAAAAACTCTGAACTTGTATAATGCTAAATGATTAGACCTCATCTCGAAGCTTTAATAATCATGTTTCTTGTGGGGCAAATGGATTCAGGTGCCTCCTATTCTTGTCCAGAAGATCTTCACCCAGACTTTCTCATTCATCAATGTGCAGCTATTTAATAGGTAATCACGGTTACCTTTTGACAATTTCATCAAATTATGATGTAAATATGACTAATGTCGGACCTTGTCATGCTTTTGCAGTCTTCTTCTACGGCGTGAATGTTGTACATTCAGCAATGGGGAATATGTGAAAGCTGGACTAGCTGAGTTGGAACTCTGGTGCTGCCAGGCAAAAGAAGAGGTAATTTATTTTTACTACTTATTGAATATAAATTTGGGTAGTTCAATGTTGATCTGCATTCAAGATTTATTGCCACCATTTGCTGGGCACTTGATCATTACTAATTCTTCTGGATTACATTTCTTGGATTGCAGTATGCAGGTCCTTCTTGGGATGAACTAAAGCACATAAGGCAGGCTGTTGGCTTCCTGGTATGTTCATCCTGCTTTCTTTTATAGCATTGGCATCTCCATGGTCATTGTTGGTAACATGCGCCTCGTTTTCCCATTCCCCAAAACAAAATAATTGTTGAAACTTTATCTTTATCAGTCTCTGTTTAGGTTGTATTATATATTTTGCTGCTTGATTATTAAACGTGAGTGGTGTTAATTCTCTGCCACAAATTTTAGTTTCCCATGGATGATCACTTAGTTTTATTCTTTGGGAAAATATTTTATAAGCTTCAGGAAAATCATTATCTGTTCTTTGGTTAATGAATTATGATGGTCTATATATACTTGTGCTAAAAAAGAAGCTTGGAAATCTTTAATGACTCTCTCTCTCTCTCTCTCTCTCTCACACACACACACACACACACACACACACATGGCAGTAGTTGTACTGACATTGAGCTTCCTTGATTTACACCACTCTTGATCTGCAGGTTATACATCAGAAGTATAGAATTTCGTATGATGAAATCACCAATGATCTGTGCCCTGTAAGTATCTCTTTTCATTTGCAGCGAAATTATGTGCTGGTAGAGTTGGACTATTAATTCATAGTAGTAGTCGGCTAGTAGCCTGTTGTCAAGTATAATTGGGAAAAAAATGACTTCTTTCATTAGTCCAAAAAAATGTTATAATTGCCTTTTAGGAATTCCTGGCCAAGCGTAGGGAGAAAAATATAAACTGTTTAGTATGTGTGTGTGTGTGTGTGTGTGTATTTCCAAGTGACATGTTGGTGGTCAGGATTCGCCTTATGTTTTCTTAACTCCAGTGACATAAGTGGGCTAAGGTCTGGGGCCATCTGGCACACTTGCATGCATTCAAACGTATGCACACAACATATTCACCCCTTCTCTCTCTCTCTTTCTCTCTGACACTGCATGTTTGGTTTCTTCAGATCCTGAGTGTTCAGCAACTGTATAGAATATGTACTCTGTACTGGGATGACAACTATAATACACGAAGTGTATCCGGAGATGTAATTTACAACAATCTCTTCTCTATTGGCTTCAATGTTCTTTTCACAATGTTCCCCATCGACTTCAATGCTTAGCAACCAATATTTAATCCTTTTTCAGGTCATTTCTAGTATGAGAGTACTTATGACTGAGGACTCCAACAATGCCGTTAGCAATTCCTTTTTGTTGGATGACAATTCTAGGTGAGTTTTTTCTCTGGTCATAAATGCTCTGTTTGTCATGCTAGAAAAAAGATGCCATTACAGTATCAATCATGACTATTTAAGTGTTTGGATTTTGAAGCATCAAGTAATTGATAGACCTACATATATAAATGACAATGAATTAATTTAGACATATTTGAGATTGCTGTTCTGTTGAGAATAAACATGACGTTATTATCTGTTTTATAATTATTGATCTACGTGCAATGCTAGTATCAACAGTATTACAATCATATACATGTGCTGACATATATATATATATATATAATATGTATTTTTATATAGATGCTAATATTCCTGTGAGTTACACCTTTTGTTATGCTTCAAACTCTGTCGAGGCAATAGTAGATGTAAATCAAAGAAAGGGGGGGAACAAAAAAAAAAAAAAGCTAAAGAAAGTATTGCATTTTGAATTGCAACTAATATGTGCCTCTTACAGCATCCCCTTCTCGGTGGATGACCTTTCCACTTCACTGCAAGAGAAGGAATTCTCAGATGTCAAACCAGCAGATGAACTCATTGAGCATCCAGCCTTCCAATTTTTACAAGACTAAGGCTATAAGCTCAATTATGCTTTTCTTGATTTTTGTCAAAGATAGACAGTAATTCAAGTCTCTCCAGTAATTGCATTGGTTATTGTAAATCTTTTTCCTTTTCCTCTATTTTTAATCCTATATCCATGCCCCTGCTGTAAAATTATTTATTAATTCTTTCTTTTTTGGAAAATCCAAGGGGCAGCAGTATATCTCAAGTGTGTATTTTATTTTTTATTATTATTTTTTCCTGCCATTTTGAGCAGCAAATTTTAGGGAGTTAGGATGACTATTGTTTTGTTGTTTGGTGGCTGAGGTATTGTACTCTCCACCCAATTTTTGTTGTACAAAAGTAAACAATATATGTAAACAAGAAAATTTATATTTTTGAGAATTTTTTGGTCGTATGCAATCATATTTGATTTTGATGGTTTTTCCCATTATTAGTTTTATGCTTTTTGAACGAGGGTGCCTCTCGAGTCTTTGTTCTTATTGTAAACACAGAGGATAAAATAGTGTATCTATCATGAACTTCACCAGGGAAAGAAATAATAAGAGAAAAATCCCTTATTACCCAAAAAGAAAAGGAAAAAAAAAAAGAACAGAGAAAATCTAAACCCGTTTCTGTGGAAAAATAATAATAGTGCTCTTTTAACATGAGTTTAATGGATTTAAATAGAGTTGTAGATTTTAAAGAATTTTATGAATTTTATAAAAAAATTCATCAAAATTCAATGAAATCTATAGAAAATGGATAGGATTTTAGTTAGACTTTTTCATTCACAAAATTCTTTTTAAAATCTAATTAAATCCATTAAAATTTATCATTTCTCAAATTTTTTTAAAGTCAACGATTTTTTGAATATTTTTAAATTTTAAAAGACTTATATAAAGTCTTAATTGAATACATTTAGATTTTAATAGACTTTTATAAAATCTATTAAAATCTGAATTGAATACCTCTTGATTTGTATAGATTTATCTGAACTCTGAATTGAATATCTCTAGACTTTTAAACTCTTTTAAAATCCAACAAATTCTAAATTGTTGAAAACTAACATGCAAAATGTAAAGGGTTAATTTCAATTGAAGTTGTTGAAGTTTGATTTAATTTAAATTTAGTATTTTAGATTTTTGATAATACATCTGCAACTTTAGCAGACATATACAATTAATATTATATTTTTGAATTGAAGTATATATATATATATATATATATATTTTAATAATAGTTGAACAAATATATATATGCCTATATAGACTATAGATATATGTTATAAATTTAAAATGTTAAATTTAATTTAAATTAAACTTTAAAGCATGCTGAGATTAATCTAAATATAAATAGTTGAACTAATTTGAAATTGATTGCAATGCTTGTTATCTATTGGATCAACTCGATAATGCTAGTTGATAATTTTTGAGTAAGAGCATCTCCAATGATATTGTTTTAATTTTATTACCACATCATAAATATAGAAAGATTTAAAAAAAAAACTCTCCAATGACTCTGTCTATTAGCTCTGTTAAGCTTATGTGGCAAAAAATAAAATAGACACTGTCAAATAGACTGTCTACTTTCAGAAGGTCTGTTAGACAGTGTGACTCAGCAATTAACTCTTTTTTTATTTTATTTTTCAATTATTTTAAAATTTTAAATAGATATAATTTAAAAAAAATTACACATAATCTATTACTTTTATTGTAAACAGATTCTATTGAAGACTGCTTTTAAATATTCACTGTCTATTAAATAGATATTTTTAATAAAAATTTTTATTTTATGTACCATATAAATTCCAATCCATATAGCCATTAAAGATAATCTCAGAGTAGGTAAAATTGACTTGAACAATAAATGAACGCAGGCTTTTTATCGTTTTAATTGTTTTGGTCCTCGAACCAAACAAATCAATCTTGATCAGGAATTTAGAATAGAATACATTGGAAACCATGAGGGATTTCACATGGGACTACCCAAAATACCTTTCACCATTCCCTCATCGACCACGAGGTCTTGATCACTAGGGTCTAGACTTTGGACCATAAGACCTATATTGGACCATTATATATGGACTCTTAATCTACAAGGGCAAAACTGGTACAACTGCAGTCTAATAAACTCAGATCAATTTTTTTTTTTTCTAACTAATAGCTTTTATTTTAGGGTTAATTTCAACTATAGATTTCACGTATGCAATTATTATTATATTTTTATTCAATTTAAAAATATAATGGTAATTGTATAGATAAATAAAAATTACTGATATATTTTTAAAAATTTAAAAAGTTAAATTTAAATTAAATTTCAAAAGCTGTTTTGAAATTAAATTTTTTTTTTTGAAGGTCTCTTGGTCGGCAAGTTTTCGTACAACTGGCGATTGATATTGGTCAAAAAATGCAAAATTGGACCCTATTCACAAATGGATTTGGTTCTGCATATAAACGGGATAGTTATAGACTGGGAAAGGATTCCAAATGGGTCCATGTGGGTAGGCCTGAAGGTTCACCTGACTCAGCCATTTTGCACTGTGTTGTTTGGTCCATTGTTATGGTCCCCTACCTTTAATTTATTTTTATTTTTATTTTTCACCCTATCTCTATCAAATCCCTCTTCGGAGACACTTGGAGGTATGAGAGAACCCACATAGTACATGGTATGTTGGGTCCATTGTTCAAGCTGTGAATGGTATTGTCAATGGGGCCAATTATTTATATTAATCATGATTTTAATTTGTTGATTTTCTTTATCCATTATATTCCACATTCCAAAATATCTTGACTTTTGTTCATATTTTTTTATTGAACAAAAAGTTTTAGTCAAACTGATTTTAGTCGGCACAATTTGGGTAATGTTTGACGTTTTGCTTTGTAGCCAAATTGCAATAGGAGAAGAAGAAAACCAAAATTTCGACTCTTTAAGTAAGAAGATAAGAATGAAAGGAAACACGTTTCTTATTGTCCTTGGAGGCTTGTTTTCTATCTTTAATATGTATTTTTTGGATTGTGGAAGAGTTTGAAAAGAATTGGAGGGCTATTAGGAAACAGTTTTAATTCGAAGTAGTTAGCAAGAAATTATAAACGAAGACTAGTACCATAGCAAACAATCCGCAGTACAACTAAGATTTACAATTGTGTGGGTAAACTTTAGTCCGACCAATTGGACTCGACGTGCTGTCTGCATGGTTGGATGACCTGACTCATTTTTTTGATTAGCTTGGCAAACAAGGTCGTTTGTTTGGAGATTTCTGACCTTCTATATCAAATTTTCGGGTAAGTCATTGCAGTTTGGTTTTGACAGCCTAAGTCTGTCTTGTTGAGGTTTGGATATTCGAGAGTTAAAGTATCTCTGAACAATTGCTCAAGGGATATATTTCCAACGTGGTTGATAGGATGCTCAGTCATGTAACTTTGTGGTCCAACCTATTAAAATTGGAGGCCTGATTTTCTAGAGGGATTAAAAAATTTAAAAGTCAAAGGCACTATAAATATTTGTGTTAAGGTAACGATTTTGAATTTCTTAATCTAGAGAGAACATTTTCTTTCTAGCCTTGATAAATATATCTGACTTGAATATCAGAGTGTTTTAGACCGGTACCACACTGGTATCTCAAAATTTGTACGTTTGTTCTATTTTGTAGATCTACGGCGGCAGACGGGGGAGCGATTTTGTACTATTACAACAATGTGTGATAATGATTTCTTTAATTACAATTAAAATTTTCTAAAAACTTTGTTACCCAATCAATCCATATTTAAACTGGTATATTTCATAATATAAAAAATAATAAGAATTGCATATGTCTGAAGATATTGCATATGTATTTAAAAAAAATTAAAAAGCTAAATTTAATTTATTATCAAATTTAAAAAATTATAGGTGAAATTAATTCTAAATAAAAACCAAAATTCTTTTAAAACAGCTTTGTGGCGAATCTCTATTTTCTCGTACAATAATTTTATATTTAAATCCAATAGACTTATCTAAAAAGCCTATCATTGGCACCCTTTAGTTATTCCATTTCACCCCAGGATAATTTTGTGACCCTTTATCCTATCTTTTCATTCCCAACAAAAAGAGGAAGAAGAATCATTAGATAATAAGCTCCATCGCAGTCATCATCTTCGTAATCATATATCTATCTCAATATTTAAACACAAACTGTCTTATATGGTTAATATCAGATACGGTTCTGATGAAAGGATTGATATGGGTCCAATAATATCAGATATATATATATATATATATATATA
>QANX01005303.1:0-15552 GCA_003254975.1 Ochetophila trinervis | reverse complement strand
TTTTAAAAATTATATTTTTTAAAATAAAAAATAAAATCAGAAATGATCTTAAACTTTAAAACTTATTTTCTTAAATTAAATTATTGATTATAAAATTGAAAACACTTCCTGTATTTGATCCACCTTGTTACCAAAAACAAAAACAAAACAAAAATGCAGAGAGAGAAAAAAAAAAATTCCACGCGCTTTACAGCTAAAAGCCTAAAACAGATTCTTTGCCACTTTGTTAAATCCTCTAAATTTTTTAACAGCAACTCGTTGAAGATCTTCAAGTCAGGATTTGAGAACCTCTCTCTCTCTCTCTCTCTCTCTCTCTCTCTATAGCTCTTATAGTGGTGGTTGTAGTTGAAGGGTGTATATTCTTTGATTGTGAAACTCGTTGCTTGTCCTGTCGAGGAGCTCAATCAAAAGCTGTATCTTCTTTGGAGGTTAGAGTTAGATCGTCTATTCTGTTCTCGATTTCATTTTTGCTGAGAAAATTGAAGCTCGAATTTTCATTTCAAACATGTCCAACAGTTTTTCCTTCCTGATATTTTATCTTTTTGCACTTACAAACTTTCTTGGCATCTGAAAGATCCAAACTTTGAGAAAATCAGCAAAACTTTTTTTCTTTCTTTCATGTTTGCTTGGATTTCAACTAAAGACTAAAGATTACGATTCTTTTAACAAATTTGTATAATTTCAGCTTTTTTTTTATTGTTTACTTGTGTTTCGAGGCTTAACCTGTGAATTGAGAAGCTTGCAGATCAGATCATACCACCACGGACTAAACGAAACACATACACATAGACATACAAATCCCAGCTTTCAAGCTATTTGTCTTCTCTAAATTTTCTTGATCTCATGGAAATTGAAATTTTCTTATAATATTTCATTTCTAATTGCTTAGTCCCACTGATCACTTATGGTTTTATTTAATCAAATAAATATTGGACTCTTTTTTTCCCCCTTGTTACTTTGTGTCTTGTATATCATTAGCTGATAGAGTTTAATTTTATTTTGACTTTGATCTTAAATCCTGAATGCTATACTTATGACATTTTTTAAAAGTAGCTCTTTCATTTGTCATCTTTGTGCTGTGCTGTCTTGGATCCTCTGTGGCTAGAAGTAGAAGCATCTATGCAATAGTTTAGCTCAATATTTATGTTAAAATAGGTTAATCGAGTTCCTTGTACAGATTTCTGAACTACCTGGTTTTTATGTCCTGTAGGTGTTTTGCGTTACTCCTGATCTTCCAAAATGAGATCATCTTTCAGATTCATGGTTAATTTGGTTGTCTTTTTTATTGTTGTTACTGCTTTTGGAAAATAAATAGTTAGAATTTTGATTTTCCATTGCATCCACTGCCATTAATAGATATAAAAACTTTGCAGCAATATGCTTGATCTTACAAGTTCTTATCTTTTCTCTAATTAGGGGTTCATAATTTATTTTATTTAAGGTGGTCTGGTATGAAACATTTACAAGTTGTTTCTTGTTACTAGTATAGTATACACATTTGATGTTTGTCCTATGATTTTCACCTGAAGGATACTTTGCAATAGATGGCCTTGGTTACAACTGCTGAAGTTTGTGATGCGAACCCACAGCTAATTTTAAGCGGTGAGCTTCGAGCGCTCCAACCTGTTTTTCAGATATATGGCCGGAGGCAGGTCTTCTCGGGACCAATAGTTACCCTGAAGGTATTCGAGGACAATGTCCTGGTCCGTGCCTTTCTTGAGGAGAAAGGCAATGGAAGAGTGCTGGTTGTGGATGGAGGTGGTAGTCTGCGGTGTGCGATATTGGGCGGAAACCCTGTAGTTCAAGCTCAGAACAATGGATGGGCAGGCATAGTGGTCAATGGGTGTGTGAGAGATGTTGATGAGATTCAAGGTTGTGACATTGGTGTGAGAGCTCTAGCATCCCATCCCATGAAAGCCAACAAGAAAGGGCATGGAGAAAAACATGTCCCTATAACCATTGCTGGGACTAGGATTTGTGATGGGGAATGGCTTTATGCAGACACTGATGGAATTCTTATTTCTCGAACTGAACTATCTGTCTAAATAATTGAAAGAAAGTAGTCTATTTATGAAGCCTGATGTATTTGGAATTGTACTTTTGGTGTAATGCTTTTGTGACTTTGTCTTTCCTTTTCTTTTCTTTTGGGTTCTTAGTTGAAACCTCTTAGCAGAACTTTTATCAGCTTGAAGCCACAATAATGGAATTTATATTCTGATACCACACATCTTTTTCAGTCCATATATGCGTTAAAATATATAATCTAATTCCAGCTTACCTCTCATTAGTTTGAGCTTGTGAGAACAGTGGTACTGAATTGTGGTTCAATATAGTATTAGAAATACAGTTCTTAGTTTCAAGTATGAGCTTATGAGAATTGTGTTACTGGGCTGTGGTTCAATAATATGAATTAACTCATAATGGTTCTCGCTGAAAATGCATGATGTCCACAATTTCGAACAAAGGTTGGTTTTTAACTCTTGTTTGCTTAAAGTTTGAACTCGAACATTATAAATTGTATGTCAATTCTGAAAATGACGCAATAATCCATCTATTTCGGTACAATGTGGTTGGAAAAAAAAAAAACATTCTGTCTTGAACCAGAAGCATCCAAGCCATTGGTCTCACCAAACATTGCCTCCATCCACAGAAGAGCTAGATTTGAAAAGTATTAAAAGGCAGTCATTTTCACCAAGAAAACAATACATTATTAGAATATTTTTATGATATTCTACCAAGAGGCTTTATTCTACCAAGAAAGTTCTAAAACTGATTTTTTAACATCCCAATAGTATCAATTCCTTGGTGAGATTAGCAGAAACATAGCAAAAAATAACATTACCAAACAGACTTAAACCATAAGGGATATTCGTCAAATTACCTGTGGTCTATGAAATGAGAATAAAGATTCATCTTTGTTCTTCATCCTCCATACAGTATACTTTTCCATAGGCACCCAATCTCACAATGGAACAACACTTTATCATTCTAGAAATCTCCATGGTTTCTCTTATATTATATGTAGTAATTGAACTCAGGAGTGAGATAAAGGAACGAGCTAAATGCCAAACGGTTGACAAAAAAGTACTTGTAAAGACTGAAAACAAGCAAGAAAAATGTGAAGTGAAAAGCGTTTTCGATTCCTTCAAAAAAAAAGGAAAAAGAGAAGCGTTATGGTTGAAGACCAGCACAAAGCAACAAAGTAATTCTGTAGATGGCAATAAAACTAGGTTCCAAAAAAGCGTTTTAGTACAGAGGATATGAACAAGGAGGTTTTAACAATAAATTTAAAGCCATATAGAGGAGGACTGCAAATGGGTAACAAAAGAGGTGAAATGAACGAGGCACCAAAAATAAGACAAAAAGTGGAAAGGAGATGAAGAAGGCTAAAAATTAATGGAGAATTTCCATAAAGCAGCATAAGAAATTAAAGTGAAGTAGTGAACCATGCAAAGGTGTGGAAACAATAAATGCGTGGTAGACGTTGAATCATCAATAAGAAATCATATATTAAGGTCTAAAGGTCCATAATTTTTAATTAAAGGCCAACTAAGAGTTTTAAGTTTAATGATGCCAAAAAATGAGGTAAAAACTATGACTGTTAAGTTTAAAACTTTTGAAAGCTTGTCAAACTTCGTTTGACCATGCATTAGAAAACTGTTTTCTGATATTTTGTTTAAAAAAGAAAAACACAAAATTATTCATTCAAAAGAATCAAAACCCAAAAACAGTTTTTAGTTTATGCTGAATTTGAATTGTCATTCAAATCATTATAAGTACATTGGTGCTCTTAACTCTTAAAGTGCAGTGGAGCTTTAGCTTTTGATGTCATCACTACAAAAATGCCCAAGCAGAGCAATGATATTCTACAACATATAAGTCAGCCTCCTAAACACACCGACTCTGAGTCCCCAACATCACTAGTCTCTTCTCTGGTTATACTGATTGTCGATGCAGATGATCCAACAGTTTCTGGCATTCGCTCTTGCATATAGATTGCCTTTCTCTTGCTTCTGCTCTGTCTCCATTTTCTTAAGAACTCTGAAATATCTTCTTCTTCTTCTTCATCTTCATCTTCAGCTCTAGTTTCTGGCTCTTTAGGCGGTTCAATTGCCAATTCTCTTTCTCTTTGTTCACTCAAACCCGCTGTCACCAATGGGAACAAGAGCTGTTTGCAACACAGAGTCAGAAATAATAGAAAAACGATGTAAGTGTTCAAAGACGACCACACGTAGAACGTCCATTTCCAACTGTAAATCAACTGTTTTGTCCATGGTAGCTTGGAGTTGATGAGTATGTCAGCTTCATACAGCTGGGGAAGAAATGAAGTTCCAGCTCTTGGACTCAGAATCACTCTAATAGCACCTGTTCTTGGGTGACCTTCTTTGTGCTTGAGTATTTCAATGGTGATCCTCTGAGTTTCGCCAGCAATTCCCAGTACCAGAGGGACTCCCAATAGAGCTGTTCTTGCAAGTCGAACTGGGAGGCTTCTAAACCTTAACATGCATGGATGACTAGATTTTTCTATCACATCGCCATTGGTGGATATGATTTCTGCACTTAACTGGATTTAAAATAAATAAATAAACGAAAAGTATATGTTTTTTGCTCATTTGGGCATATGAATTTATATACTAGCTTCTTGATTGGTGTTAGAGAAAAAGTATAAAAATAAATGATGACATTATTTTAGCCACTATTGAACAGCTCCGAATTGAATTGGGTATTACCTGAAACACTCCGATGTCCCTATTGAAACCAGATTCAGGCATCAAAAGGGCCAAAGAAACAAAGAAAGTTTGACCAACTGGAACACCCATTTGCTTCTTCTTCCTCTGGCTCCCCTGAAACCCTTCCAGACCACCAAAAGAAAACAGAGCTTTTGGATGAGGCTCAGTGTAATCAAAATACAATCTTTCTCTAACAAAAACAGGCTCTTCCACCCACAGCTGGACCAGCCCAACACCCACCACAACTGCCATAAAGAAAACCACAATCAGAACCATGCAGACATAAGCAGCCCCGAGAAAGCCAAAACCCAGTTTCCTAAGCAAGAGGATGACTCCATTGGTGATGGTGGAAGGTACTTTCTGGACTGTGGTCTCCACTGTGTAGGCGACCTCGTCTGCACGGCGATAAGATTGAGAGACCATGGAGAAGAAGGACACGATTGGGGAGGAGAGGAAGACCATGCAGTTGTAGATCAAATCTGCTTGGAGGGAGAGTAGTAAGTTAGTGAACCACTCTGCTGGTTTTGATATCAGATAGTAATTAGCTTCCTCATTCTCCTCCATTCGGTTCACCTTTGCTGATGGCGGTGGGTGTTGACTTGGAGTTTGCTCTCATCAGATAGAGAGAGGGACAATGAAAGAGTGAGAGAGAGAATGTGTGTTCATAAGTTGTAGCTCCACCTGGGTGTTGTGCATGGAAGAGAGATGAAAACGTGGTTGCTTTGCAGCTTGAATAGCTGACATGTGTAGTGAAACGAAATGTTTTGGTCCTATCTTCAAAATTTATATAATTTGTTTAAAACATTGATGCCCATATATCCCAGTCCTTGAAAATAGTTGAATTACCTAATTATTTCTTTTATAGTTTTATGTAAATAATCTTTAGCTTTGGTATATCATATAAGATCACTATTTCTCTCAAAAAATCACACCAATAAAAATGGATAATCTTTTTTTTTTTTTTTTGATATTTCTCTCTAAAAAAAATTAAATCACAGTTTATTTGTAAATTTTTATGTCCAATAAAAATAGATTATAACATGTTTTGGAAGAAAAAGAAAAAGAGAAATTCTAGAAGAGGGGCAGAGAGTAGCTAAAGCAAACGGCTAGTAAGAGTCTTACTAATAGCCAAAAGTTAGAAGGCCTTTGGATTCTTGTTTTTTATCTCATGCAGAAGCAAAGTGTGTGTCTTTATCACGTACTGATCTCTGGCCAGCGCTTCCATAGTCGTCGTCTATGTAGCAACCATGGCCATGCTGCTCGGATCAACGAAACGTTTCTAAAACCAGTGGAAGCTGAGACTTGCACATCATTGATCAAGCAATGCAAGACTCTCAGGCCCCTCAAGTCTGTTCATGCCTCCATGCTCAGAACCCATCTTCATCTCAACCTCTTCTTCTCCACCAACCTCACAGCCCACTATGCTTCTTTGGGTTCCATTTCTTATGCTTATACTCTCTTCTCTGCCTCATCCTCCTTAGATGTTTTTCTTTGGAACGTAATGATCCGAGGCTTCGTTGACCATGGGTTATATGACCGTGCCATTTTTATGTACAAGCAAATGTTAGAACAGGGCATTTCTCCTGACAATTTTACGTTCCCTTTTGTTATCAAGGCATGTGGGTGTGTTTGTAATTTCGAGTTTGGGGTTGAGCTCCATCGACATGTCTTGGAAAGTGGGTACGAAAAGGATGTCTTTGTTGGGAATTCCCTTATTGCCATGTATGGGAAATTTGGGCGAACTGAGGCTGCAGAACGAGTGTTTGGGGAAATGCCTGAGAAGAATGTGGTTTCATGGAGTTCAATTATTGGTGCATGCGTCCATAACCGGTGTTTCAAGGAAGGACTGTCTTTGTTTGCAAGGATGTTAGATGAGGGTATCAGACCGAACAGGGCTGCTGTGTTGAACGCGATGGCATGTGTTTGGAGAGAGAATGATGCTGATAAGATTTGCAGAGTTATGAAAGATAATAAACTTGATTTGGATAGGTCTGTTCAAAATGCTGCAATGCAAATGTATGCACGGTGCGGAAGAATTGATGTTGCTCGAGGTTTTTTTGATAGAATCGGTAATAAGGATTTGGTGTCTTTGTCATCCATGATTGAAGCTTATGTACAAACCGATTTGCCTCTTGCAGCCTTAGAGCTTTTTAAACAGATGACAGTACGAAGAATTTACATTGATGCCGTGGCCCTTTTGAGCGTGGTTCATGCATGTTCAAGTCTAGCATCCTTTCAGCAAGCACGCTTTGTTCATGGACTCGTTCTTCGTAGCTTTTTCAGAAACCAACTTGAACTTCAAACTGCAGTAGTTGATCTCTATGTGAAATGTGGAAGTTTAGGATATGCTCGAAAAGTTTTTGATGAGATGCACGAAAGAAATAAAATCTCATGGAGTACTATGATTTCAGGGTATGGGATGCATGGTCATTCTAGAGAGGCACTCAAACTCTTCGATCAAATGAAGGCTCTAGTGAAACCAGACCATGTTTTGTTTCTATCAGTGTTGTCAGCCTGCAGTCATGGTGGGTTAATTGCTGAAGGATGGGAGTGCTTCAATTCCATGAATAGGGATTTTAAGGTTATACCAAGAACTGAGCATTATGCATGCATGGTTGATCTCTTGGGTCGAGCTGGGCAGTTAAACAATGCCCTTGATTTTATAGAGACAATGCCTATAAAGCCAGATACTGGTGTGTGGGGTGCACTGCTTGGGGCATGTAGAATTCATTCAAATATTGAACTGGCTGAAGTTGCTTCAAAACATTTGTTTGAATTGGATGCAGAGAATCCAGGTCGCTATGTTCTCATGTCCAATATTTATGCATCATCTGGAAAACATGAACATGCTGATAAGATTAGAGAGCTAATGAAACAAAGGGGGGTGAAGAAAACTGCTGGTCACACGATTATACAGATTAAGAATAAAATCTATACATTTGTGGCAGGGGATAAGTCACACCTTGAATCCGATTTAATCTATTCTGAGTTGGAGAAACTAATGAGCAGGATTCGATTAGAAGGGTACAAGCCGGATTTGAACTTTGTGTTGCATAACGTGGAGGAGGAGATGAAGGAGAAGATGTTGTATGTGCATAGTGAGAAACTTGCTATTGTTTTTGGACTACTGAATTTAGGACCTGAAACCATCATTAGGATTAAGAAGAACCTTAGAGTTTGCGGTGATTGTCATACAGCTATCAAGTTTATCTCTAAAGTTACAGGAAGGGAAATCATTATGAGAGATTCTCATCGTTTCCACCATTTTAGGTCTGGAACATGCTCTTGTGGAGATTATTGGTGATCATTGTGGTTTTCTTCAGATGGTATTCATTGAGAATTTTATCACCAGGACCAGGAAAAGCATCAACAGACCAGAACTTACTGAATTTCGCTCTTGATGAGCTCCACAAAACAGCAAGATATCAAAGAATTCAACTTTTTCCCAAAAGGTTGATATCTACTCATTTCTCTCTGTTCTTGTTAATGATCCTAACAAAGCAAACTTATCAAGAAGCAGAGAGATCCCAACTACCAAGGCATGGAGGAGGTAAGGTGAATCCAATTTGGAATCATTTCATGCACTATGATATGAATGATGAGCTTCTCTTCTCTTGTAACATTATCATCACCTTTCTATTCACTTGGATCAGCCTAGGAAACTATATATTTTAAGAATTTGCAAGTGCAATTTCCACACCCTTGGAGGATAAGTCTAGGAAACTCATTAAATTTCCATGTGGAAACTATTATAAATACATGAGAAGTTGCTTCTTTTTGGTGTATAATTTAATGCATAAACTTAGAAGCTCCAGCTTAATGGTTTATTCTTCAATGTTATGGATTTGTTCTTTAATTGTTTGAAATCTAATATAAATGCTAGAATGATCCGAAGAAAGCTCTCTAAGAATTCAGTTTGTGCAACAAAATTCGGAATTCAGGTTGTAAAACAAAAGTAACATGTGGGCAAGATTTGTCACGTGGCCTTTGTTTCGGAGCTCCAATGTGGTGGTTGAGAGTGAGGGTTTCCACGTGCCTTTTTTTTAACTGCATATTTGCTTGAATGCAAATCTAACAACCCCCTCAAGATTTTGTGGCAACCTATTTGCAAAAGTGCAAACTAAAAATTTATCTTCCACCGTTTAAGACAAACGCACTTATATGATCTTAACCTTTCAAAACAATTATATTGTTGATCTTAAATTCTCAACTCCTTTAAAATATTCAAAACAAAAATAAAAACAAGGGAAAATAATTAATTTTGGTATGAAAAGTAGTAAAATTATAATTGGCAGGACAGAAATGGGTTTTATGAAATGTGTATTAGTTATAGTTACTATAAAAAGGAGAAAATAATAAATTAGATTCTATTAACTGCTTCTAGAATTTCAAGGATCATTGCTGAAATTAAATTGATTTTTTATCATAAATTTGGTCTTAAATTAAAATGATTATGTAGTCCAGCAGAATATTATATTTAAAAAAAAAATTATAATATTTTAAGATTTAGATTAATGAAAAAAAAATATAAATCCCCGAATCTATTATGTTTGTCTTTACAGTTACATAAACAAAGATTAAAAAAGAAAAAAAACCGAAAAAAAAAAAAGAGGAAAAAAAGAAGGGAAAAGCGTTGGGAAGCATTTTTCAATTTTTCTCTCTCTGTTTCGTTCTGTCTTCTACAGATTAATCTAAAAGCTGACAAGTTTCGGCTCCACAAACACTGGAGCTGAAACTAGAGGGGTTTGAAACTATCAAATTTCTTATCTTTTTTTGCGAAATTCCCTAAACAATTAAAGCCACCAAAAACTCACACAGTCATAGTCACTGTCAATGTCACTGTAGGGTAAGAGGCCATGGAAGAAGACGATAACTTCGTAACCTCTCGCTCCGATGATAGGAAAACCTTAATTCCGACCTCCGAGGAGCCTATGCTTGCGATGATGGTAGCGTCCAAGGCTGGAGCGAGCATTGCGGAGAGGAGGGCCGCCAAATGTGGGTTCAATGCGGAGAGGATCAGTACGGCGCGGTTTCGAACCACCAGTCCTTTGGCTTCTCCTGCTGCTAGGTCGCCGTGCCTCACCATACCTCCTGGTATTAGCCCCACCGCGTTGCTCGACTCCCCCATTATGCTTCCCAATTCTCAGGTGATTCTGATTTTCTTTGGGTGATTTATGCGGGTTTTCGTTTTTGGTGGGTTTTAATCTGAATTTTTTATTTTCGGAAGCTCAAGATGTGAAATTTGTTGGTTGATTTTGTTAGAAATTTTAATGGGATTTGGACATTATGCGGTTGATGATACAGATTTTTTTCATTTTGCTTCTGGGTTTTTGCTGTTCAATTTTTTTTATCTTTTTTTAATTCAATTTTAAATTTTTAATGTGAAATTTCAAAATTTTAAAGCTCAAACTGCGAAATTGTAAATGGTTTTGTTAGGAAATGTTGATGCAATTAGTTATTGGGTGATCAACGTTTAATTCCACTCCGGCTTTTGCAATTTTGTTGCGTAATCAAGACTAGAATGTGGATTTTCATCGTGGTATTGACCCCTGAAAAGAATGATATGATTTCAGTGAGATGTGACGCTGACCAACAAAACAAAAATTTAAAAAGAATCCCCAATTCATACTGCCTGTATGCACGAACAAACTTTGCACAACCAGCTTATGTTCAGTGGGTAAAATATGCGTAATACTTGAAGTCTGGTTTATTTAAAGCTATTTTGCTTTTAAATTCTGTCACTAATAGTTTTACTTTTTGTAAATATTAAAATTGGCAATCTTTTTCATTGATATATGAAGATTTCTGTCAAAAGACAGCATTTAAGTAAACAACATAATTTTACTGTATATCGGACTTGCCCAGTCCCAGAATGCATAGGCAAAACATTTTTTGAATGTTTAGTTTCAGACAGCTCAATGATTTATAAGCAAATTTAAAATTTTTAATATAGGATCTGAACATTTAGTCAAGATTTCATAAAATGGATTAAATCCCAGAAGGGCTTCAAAGTGTGTTCTTAGCATTCTGGAATAGAAGTGCAAAAGTTTACCTCACTGTACAAAGCAGTTATTATGCAGTTCTTGCGTTGTGCTTTGACATCTTTTGGAATTTGAACTGATATTCCATCACCTATGTGCCGTTTTTCTGTTTCACACTAAACTGTTTGGTCGGATATTCAATTGACAAACATCCTCTGCTTAACATGGTACCCTGGCTGTTATGTTCACAGTAAGGGAACTACCACTTATTTGCACTATGCATGGCATAGGTTAAAAGATGACGCAGTAGCACTAATGTAAAAACAATGTACTTTCTTTGTCCCAGGAGTAAAGTAAAATGTTTATGTTTTAGTTATTTAAGATTTAACTTGAGAATTCTGTTAATAATGGAAATCAATTTGTTTCGTGAATTCTTATGTTTACCTGCTTAATTAGTTAGAAATGCCATCTTGTTTTTTGATATATGTTTCTCTATTCGTATATTCTTCTAGGCACTGCCATCTCCCACCACTGGTACATTTCCATTGCCTTCTTTCTATCATGAAAGTTCAATTCTGAATTCCATGACTCGTGAAGATGGAGACAAGGGCAGTGAGGATCACTCCTTCAGATTCAAGCCCCATGGTGATGTTAAGCATCCGTCAAGGCATTCTAGTTTTGAAAATCAGGTAATTGCTGCTCATCATAATTGGTTAGTGTATAAAATGGATGAGAGGTAGAGCAAGGAAAGATGGAATATAATAGAATGATGCCTGCTCAAAGGCTGATAATGGGATTATGACACAATGAGAGTTGTTTGACTGGTTTTGTGGACAGTTTTATCATGTTGATGAAGGGTTATAAGAATAATTGTTATGATTATTATCTTGAAATGTTGCAGAAGGAGCATTGAAATGTCTGTTTTACTTATTAATGTGGAAGTACATCCACTACTTGGGCAGCTGGGTTTTGATTAGATTTGTAGTTAAGTAGTAGGTATCCCTATAAGTTTTAGAAAAAGTAAGAATTAAATAATGGTAATAATGTTGATGTCGTCAGATATTGAACATTTTTAGATGACATACTTATCATTTCAAGATTTTGCAAGTTGGTGTATGGCTCCCAATATTATCCATGATTAGGATGCAAATACTTGAGCAGTAGGGACTTATTTTCAATTTTTGTCCTCTTTCTTGTCCCCCCTTTGCATACCTCCACGCCCCACCCCCCTTATGCATTTTGCAGGATGAAGCACATTCGGTTTAATAATATGAAACTTGTGTTATTCCCATTTTCTTGTTTCTATAAAAGTGATATCCAACTTTGCAGTATGTTGTTTGTAATTGTGCTCAATTTTGATGAGATTTGACTGTTGAAAACAACCTTACATGCTCCTATCACTAATGTACCAGTTTTGTAGTAAGATCACGAGTTCAGGTGGACACTTATATAAATCAAAACCTTTACTGGTTGCTATCATGATTTCTTAAGTTATGTGCTAATAAGCTGTCTCTAACAGGCCTTTTCACAGATATTGTATCCTACTAATGTAAATTTCAGATTTTGTACTGTCTTTGAACTTATTTGGTTTCTTCACTTCGGAATGATTCTCAGCAAGTTGAGGTTGACTATCAAGCTCTTATCTTGGAGCAACCACAGATGGATTTCGAATTCCCAGTAGAGTTTTCTAGAGAAGCTACCTCAAAATACTGTGTTGTGAATTCATCTAATGATGTAAAAGTCTCAAACAGCATGATTATAAATGCCAACTGTGTTAACCTGCAGAGCTGTCCTGTTGACGTAGCTACTGATCAAACTTTGTTGTCCAGAGAACCTATTCACCATGAGGATAATCGGACAGATAATCTGTCAGAAGGAAACCAGAAAGGATCTTACCCATCAGTGGGAATGGTAAAGACATCAGAAGATGGATACAATTGGAGAAAGTATGGGCAGAAACAGGTTAAAGGTAGTGAATACCCAAGGAGCTACTATAAATGCACCCATCCCAATTGTCAGGTAAAGAAAAAGGTGGAACGCTCCCATGATGGTCAAATAACAGAAATCATCTATAAGGGTGCTCATAATCATGCGAAGCCTCTACCTAATCGTCGAGCTGCACTTGGATCTACATTTTCATTAGATGAGATGTCTGATATGGGTGAAGGCAGTGGAAATTGTGTTAAAGTTGAAGGTGGATCAGCTTGGACAAATATTCAATCTACAACTGATATTAAACATGGTTCTGACGGAAGGGCTGAGGGGCTGGAGAGGACGTCCTCAACATCTGTTATAACGGACCTTTCTGATCCATTATCAACTACCCAAGGAAAATCTGTGGGTGCATTTGAATCAGCTGAAACTCCAGAGCTTTCATCTACACTAGCAAGTCATGATGATGACGAAGATGGGGCCACCCAGGGAAGCATCTTACTTGGAGAAGATGCAGATGATGAAGAATCCGAGTCAAAAAGAAGGTATTTTTCTGTTCTATATTGACTTTTTGGGCCATATTTTATGTATCATGTTTATTTATGTTTTGGTTTGGTTTTCCGTTTCAGAAAGAAGGAGAGCTGCTTGATTGAAACAAATTTGGCATCCAGGGCTGTTCGTGAACCAAGAGTAGTTGTCCAAATTGAAAGTGACGTGGACATACTCGATGACGGATATCGCTGGCGAAAATATGGTCAAAAAGTTGTAAAAGGGAATCCAAACCCAAGGTATGTATTTGATAATGTTCTATCTGTGTCCCTCTTTCTCCTTCTAGTTTGACTGTTGTATTTGTCATCGGGACGGTTGAAAATACTCTAAAACCCTGCTGAATCATGACCATAATTGCATTGACCCGACATTAAAGAGATGCCCTATCAATGCAGCTTTCTCAAACACAAAACCATCCATCCAGCCCTAATAGCATTGACCCCTCTTTCTCTGTAATACATGCATTACATGTATATTGCTTTTGCTTTCAAATACAAGACTTGCATTGAAGGTTTGTTTTATTTTCTTATCAAAAGGAGCTATTATAAATGCACAAGTGCTGGATGTTCAGTTAGGAAGCATGTAGAAAGAGCCTCACACAATCTGAAATGTGTAATTACAACATATGAGGGTAAACACAACCATGAAGTGCCTGCAGCCAGAAACAGTAACCACATAAACTCGAGCAGTGGTAATGTACCTCCAGCTGCTGCCAATGCTCAGCCATCCCTGACATTACCAAGAAATACCCACATTCCTAAGCCTGAAACACAAGTACAAGATCTTGCCCCGCAGTTTGATAGGAAGCCTGAATTTAATAACGAGTACCTAAGGCCTAGCTTTCCTGGGAATTTCACTAATGACATGAAGTTTGGGGCTCCCTCCATTTACCAGATGAAATTTCCTCCATTACAAGGTGTCATGCCTTATGCTTCTTTTGGATTAAATCCTAATCGCAATACAACTCAGCAAGCTGGTTCTATTGCATCTGTCGTGCCTGACTTCCCAATGTCGTTACCATTGAATCTTCCGTCTTCAGGGAGTCTCTCTATGGTTGGTTTTGATTTCCATAGTGGTAAACAATTTGCTCCTGTTCAGCCTATACTCTCAGGGCAGCAACTGCAGGAGTGTGATATGAAGTTCCTCAGGCCTAAACAAGAACAAAAGGATGACAACATTTACGATACCCTGGCCACAAATGCATCATCGTTGTCGTCTTCATCTTCAGTATACAATCGGATTATGGGAAACTTTCCTTCCTAGTTTTTATCTTTTGCTAGCAGTAAACAACTAAATTGACTAAGTTTTCAATTCCCTAAAATTTAGCTGTGGTAATTTTTTTTCTTTGTTATTTACATAGAAACATATTATGAAAATGTAAAACAAATTAAATTGCATACAGTTGTGTATCTAGTAAATTCATCATAGTTTTCAATTTTATCAATACAAATATATAGTTCTGTCCTACTCCTACAATTTTTTCCCACCTTCTACCTCTCTCTTACATCTTACATTTTGTTAGATGGTGGGTAAGGAATCATAATGACTCCCGAGCACACGATTATTTATGTAAGAAGAAGGTAATATTCCATCTAAACTGGTTTAATCATAATTACAATTTAATCTCTAAGATTTTAAGGGACGGTTGAGTTTCTCTGCAGGTGCAATCTCAAAAATTTCAACTAGTTCTTCGTGATTGATATAATTTTCAAAGGTATAAATATAATAGAAAAATAATAATCCTTTGAAATCTAAAAATGATATTTTTAAAATTTAAAAAATTAAATTATACTTAAGCTAAACTTCAAAAGAAATGAACGATGTTAACCATAGAAAAAATTTTCAAAAGCAATAAATTGTCACCATTTTTATAAGAATGGAGAATCTCAAATTTAGCTTTATCATTTTATGCCACGTAAAGTACCGTAGTCAATTCTTAAAATTGTGCCAAAGTAGTCAACTTAGTCGCTTATTTCAAATATTCTTTTTTTTTTTTGGCCAAACTAATTTAAAATATTCTTATGGCATTACTGAGAAGCTAATTTCATATTTCTATAAATTGTCAAATGCTGATATTTAAATTAGAACCATTTTTCATAGGAATGGAGAATCTCAAATTTAGCTATATTATTATATGCCACGTAAAAGTGACGTAGTCAAAATTCTTAAAAAGTATTCAATTTAGTCGCTAATTTAAAATAACTTTTTTTTTTGCTGAAATAATTTCTAATATTCTTATAGGACTAATCAGAAGCTAATTTCATGTTCGTAGAATTTGTCAAGCGCTTTAAACTAGAACCATCTTTTATGAAAATGGAGAATCTCAAATTTAGCTTTATTATTTTATGCCGCGTAAAGTA
>QANX01005302.1:0-28768 GCA_003254975.1 Ochetophila trinervis | reverse complement strand
TCATAAATATTTTTAAAAAAATTGTAAAACACTTTCAAAAGTAAATTTGATTTTCGCAATAACTCTACAAAATAAGATCTAAGAGTTAGCTCTTTAAAATAAAAGCTCAAGATAAATAAAAGTCATTTATGATGAATTTAAATAAAAAAATCCATTTGGATGCACTTAAAAAGCCTATTGAAATTAAAAAAAGAAAAAATAAATATGATTATTTAAAATAGAAATGAAAAGGCTTTCAAACAATCTATTGAAAATGCTCTAATTAGCATCTTTAGCTAGGTTGATTTTATGATAATTTTTTTTTTTTTTTGAACTTCCCACGTTTTAAATTCAAAACTAGAGTTCATAAAATCCAATTTTTGATCAGTTAATGTTGTAAAAATTAAGATGACTTTGCATTGCACCATAAAAATCAATTACTAAAAAAAAATGAGTCCATTGCTAGTGATTACTGTCATGATCGAAAAAAAAAATCTCTCTAGAATATTAATTTAATGAAAGTAAATTAACCATATGGTTCAAAGTTATATTCTAATTGTTCTTCTCTAGAAATATAAGGGAATTATGTATAGATGCATTCGTAACAATTAAATTAATAATTTATGTCTATCATTCTTAAAACAATGATATATAACCATCATTTTTCAAAATATCCTTTGTAATTCTTAAACCAAAATTTTTTTTTTAAAGCTCTGGTCTCTCTCTCCCCACCCCACCCATGGCGAAAAAGAAAAAAGAAAAATATAATTTTATTTTTCTCAGCCTCTGGTATACTCCACCTATGGTGAAAAAGGGAAAAAAAATTAGTTTAATTTTTTTTTTTCAAAAATAAAAATTAACTAATGAAAAAATTTTGTTTTGAATAAAAAAATGCAATGGAAAGTGAGCTGAGTGGGAGAAATGGTGGACTGTGGGTGGGAAAAGCGGGCTGAGCCGGGTTAGAATCGGCGGGCTGGTGGTGGAAAGGGCGGGCTGGGCTTCTCTCTTTCACTTTACTAGCGAGCTGGACTTTTTATTTTTACTATTACCATTTCATCTAATGCTTTCCATGCATGACAGATGCCAACTAATATAAAATAAAACCACAATTTTTTTATTTTTTGGTGAATAAACTAAAATTTCCTTTTCATACTAGATTTTTCATCATAGAAGAAGGAGATGAAACTACTTAGCTGAATTTAACATAATTTGTTCATTTTTATTTTTATTTTTATTTTTTTCCAGTTTTTTATTTCTCTTGGAAACCAATAAGAGGAGCATTTTAAAAGATAAATAAATAAATCAAAATCGTTGTACTTCTTTTCCCGTCATGGTGAGTACTGGTAAATTTTGTTTTGGAAAAGGGATGTGGGAGCTGAGTAAACTTTGATAGTTTTATTAATTAATTAATTTATTTTTTTCATCGTGGGTGGAGATGGGGACGACAGACCAGGGGCTGGAGAAAAAAAATATATTGCAGAGAGAGAAATAAAAACGAAATAAAGATTGACGAGGAAAGGATGGAGAAGAGTATTTGAACGAAAAAAAAATGAACATAAATCATTGTTTTAAAATTGATGGGCATAAACTATTAATTTGGTTACTACCTGGCCATATGAACAAAATATCTCTGTATTCATAAAAAAAAAAAAAATAAAAAAATAAAAAAATATATATATATATAATGACGGCCCAAATCAATAGAAATACGAAAAGGCTCCAAAACAAGAATGGATGAGGCCCATTTTGTAGTAAAAAATGTTAAGGTCTTGGAAAATTTTCCCACGATCCAAACAAGTTAACCGCTCAAAGAATTTGTATCGTAGTTGTCTATTTTGCATATACGCGTGTGTTTGTACCAATTGAAATTGCTGGGGAAGGTAGTTTTAGCTGAGAATAATAATATGTTTTGGGGCAAGATGGAAATCGGCCTAAAATATATCAATAAAAAGGAGCAAAACCGCATCTTATAATAATTAGATTTTTGGCCCAATTGATTTTTCAAGCTAGTTCTAGCTAGCTATCTGAACCTTCTCTGTGTCAGAAAGTTTTTGGCTGCACGCACGATAACGACGGTTACAAGGACCAGCCGAGCGGCATACTTGGACCTTTCAATATATCTTGCTGTGTTCAACGATAACTTTCTGACACAGATAACACAATTATAAAAATTTGTTTAGCTGTAATTTTTCCTGGATTATTTATTGAATAATAATTGGCTCTTTATATAGCTAAAATAATAAATAATAAGCACCTAATTATCAGTATTTCTTAGTCAACTATTTATAAACAAAAACAATAACAAGAAACTAGAAATCCTAACAGCTATTGACCAAAAACTATCCAGATTGACGACAAACTATCCGTATTAGACCAGGTTTTATAATGACCCAGTTTCATACACATCATTCTTTCCCCTTTAATTTTCCTTATCCACAAAGAAATGAGGATAAGTCCTGAAAATTCTCCAAGCATTCTCCCAAGTAGCATTTTTCATTTGGGCTTCCTACCATTTGACCAAAAGTTTTTTGCGAAGCCTGTAATGACTTTTATGTATAGTTCGGCTATCAAGAATAGATTTAGGTTGTGGAAGAATTTCTGCATCATCCGAAGTAGGTGGTAAAGGATTTGAGATGGTAGGTGAAGGTCCCTCATGTTTGCGCAAAAGACTAATATGGAAGACATTATGTATGCGCAATTGGAGAGGTAATTCCAAGCGATAGGCTACTGGCCCAAGTCTTTCCACAATTTTATATGGTCCATAAAACTGGGATGCAAGCTTCAAGGATGCCCGAAATTGAACTTAATTTTGTCTATATGGTTACAATTTTAGATAGACCCAATCGCCAACCTGAAACTCCAATTCGCGGCGACGCTTGTCCGCCATATTTTCATGCGATCTCTCGCTTGTAAGAGATGGGATCTCAACTTGTGAAGAATGACATCTCTATCTTTTAAAAACCCATCCACTGCTTCCACTCTCGAAGTGCCTAGAACATATGACATGATTTATGGTGGCAGAACTCCATATACCACTTCAAATGGTGAAATCTTGGTTGAAGCATGCTGCATTGTGTTATAACTGTATTCTGCCCAAGGTAACCAGTCTACCCACCGTCGTGGCTGTCCACCTACAAAACATCGTAGATACTGACCGAAGATGCAATTGACCACCTCTGTTTGACCATCATTCTAAAGGTGATAACTTAAACTATACAAAGTTGAGTTCCCTGCAATTGAAATAGTACCTTCCAAAAATTGCTAGTAAATACCTTGTCATGAGATAATTGATTCCAGAATTCCATGCAAGCGTAAACATGGCTCACAAATACTTTAGCCACTGTCATAGCCGTGAAAGGGTGTCTCAAAGGGGAAAAATGCGCATACTTGGATAGTCTATCAACCACCACCATTATAGCAGTATACCCATTTGATATTGGTAACCCTTCAATAAAGTCCATAGAGATTTCAGTCCACACATGATTTGGAATTGGTAGAGGTTGTAGAAGTCCAGCAGGTGATAAACAGTCAGATTTATTTTGCTGACAAATAGAGCATTGACAAAGAAATTATTTTACAGTGTTGCGCATACCTATCCACCTAAAGTCACTCTAGATGCGGGCTAAGGTCTTATTGAAACCAAAATGGCCACCTACTAGAGTAGAATGACATTCTTCCAAAATTAAAGGAATAACTTCAGATTTGGGTTGAAAGAGTACCTTGCCATTGACGAATTAGATCCCATCCCTATTGATTGCGTTTGACGGTGAGGCCAAATTTTCATAATAGGGATTGTTTGTTTATTCTTCTTGTAAGCGGCCCCACCAAACCGCCTGAGGTTTTGAAATCGCACAAAAAAGAAGTTCTATCATGGTTAGGGAATCTTTTGGAGTGGTTATTCATAGTAGGGATTATTTGTGCATTCTTCTTATTTTTTGGTCCTCTTTTATATTCCACATTATAGTCATATCCCATTAATTTAGGCAGCCATCGCACTTGTGCCGAAGTGGTTATTCTATGCTCTAAAAGATACTTGAGACTTTTTTGGTGTGTCCGAACTGTAAAAGTTTTCCCCAAAAGATAAGGTCACCACTTTTCACCACCGTGATCATTTCTTTTTCATAGGTTGAGAGATTTAGAGTTGTACCTTTGAGCGTCTCACTGTAATAGGCAATGAGTTTGCTGTCTTGCATTAGTACCTTCTCAATTCTGACTCGCTTGTGTCACACTCAACCACAAATGGCTTGGATAAATTTGGCAGGCTAAGAACTAGTGTTGTAGTTAAGGAACATTAAGTTCCTGAAAGGCTTGCTCGGCTTACTGGGTCCATTCGAAACTGATTTTTCCTAAAACCAATTCATTGGAGCGACGATACTTACAAAGTGATGAATGAATTTTCTGTAATAGCCAGCTAACTCGAGATATCCCCAAACCTTGCGCACACTGGTTGGTTATGGCCAATTCTGCACAGCTTGTATTTTGGCAGGGATTCGCGCTTACTCCTTCATGCGAAACAATGTGACCCAAATATTCCACCGTAGTAACAAAAAAAAGAACTTACTCTTTTTGGCGAAAAGGTTGTTGTTCTCCAAGATAGTAAGCACTTTGTGCAGGTGTGCACATGGTCCATTAAAGAGCGTGAGTAAATCAAGATGTTGTAAAAAAAAAAAAACCAATATGAATTGCTGTAAATAAGTACGAAATAACTCGTTCATGAGTCTTTGGAACATTGTTGGTGCATTTGTTCACCCGAAAGGCATGACTACAAATTCATAATGCCCTTCATGAGTCCGAAAGGCTGTCTTAGAAATGTCCTCCTCTTGGACTCGGATTTGGTGCACGTAAATCCAACTTGGAAAAATACTTAGCTCCATGAAGCTCATCCAACAGTTCATCTATAACTGGTATGGGATATCGGTCCTTGACTGTGATTGTATTTAGTGCTATGTAGTCCACACAAAACCTCCATTCACCACTGGCTTTTTTTTTTACCAAGAGCACCGATGAAGAAAAAGGGATGTTACTATGGCGAATAAGACTTGTGTGCAAGCATCTCTTGTACTATCTTTTCTATTTCAGTTTTTTGAAAATATGGGTACCTATAAGGCCTGACATTTACGGGTTGTGTTCCTAGAAGGAAACGAATTTGATGGTCAAAAGTTCTATTGGGAGGGAAGGTGCTTGGCTGTTGAAATACCCTGAAGAATACGGTTAGAAGCTGAGAGATTTCAGCAGGCCGGTTGGGATGGGGTATTTCCGTGATTGTCAAACTGTAGGTGCAAATCCCCTATGAATTTTGATTTCTGTTAGAGTGTATTTTTGGAAGCCTAACGTCTTGAACCATGCATTTTTCTTCTCTGTGGTTGGCGAGATCTGGGCTCTTTTCTAGGGGAAGAAGTTGTTTAAAAAATCCAGTACTTGTTGAAATTCCCAAATAATCCGTTTTAGTTAAAGGCTCTACTGAGGATTTTTTTTATTCCCTAGAAAATATGGAGAGTTTCCTCTGTCTTAAAGGACATTTGTAATTTGGAATAGTCTATTTGTATGGGTCCCAGAGTTTCTAACCACTGCACTCCTAAAACAAGTGGGCAATCGGCTATGTGCAAAAAGTAAAAATCAAAGATTATCTGGCATCTCTGATTTTTTATCGAAATTGCCTTGCACTTTCCCAAGCAATTTATCCGTTCCTTGTTGGCCACTATGACCTCCAATCTTGCGTCTTTCTCAACAGGTAATTTGTACCGGGCAACGGTGGTTTGGTTTATGAAATTGTGTGTGCTGCCTCCATCTATCAGTACTGTTATTGGCTTACTTTGAGAAACCCAATAACACGAAGGGTTTGCGGATGGTCTGCGCCTGCTATGGCATGGAAGAAATTTTTTGAGATTTCTTCTTGGTCCTTTGCTTCTTCCTGCTCTGTTTCCTCCATTTGTTGATCCAAAGCTTTCTCAATCATGAATAATTGAGGTCGTGCACACCTATGGCCAGGGATAAACTTATCATCACATTAATAGCACAAACCTTTCTCTCGTCGTTCTTGGACCTCTTGATTTGAGAGTCGCCTAATCGATTGTTGGGAATTCATGGTTTGCGGTTTTGGTGATATAGGAGAAAGGCCGAATCCACTAGGTGTTCGGGCAGCGTTTGTAGAGTTTCATTCATGTTTTCAACATTGCTATTGATTTAAGTGAGCCATATTTCATGTCTTGTAATGGCTTCGTTTACCTCTACTTGAAATTCCTCGTTGCTTTTCCCACGGGTATCCAAAGAAATAACCTAGCTTTGATACCAATGTTGTGTTCAACAATAACTTTCTCACACAGAGAACACAATTATAAGAATTTGTTTAGCTGTAATTTTTCTTTGATACTTTATTGAATAACAATTGGCTCTTTATATAGCCAAAATAACAAAAAAATAAGCACCTAATTACCAGTATTCCCTGGTCAACTATTTTGAAACAAAAACAATAACAACAAACTAGAAATCTTAACAGCTATTGACCAAAAACTAGCCGAATTGACTACGAACTACCTGCATTAGACCAGGTCTTATAATGACCCAGTCTCATACACTGATATATCTCTCTGGTTATGAAATTGGGTTTGAAATTCTCATACTGCATAGGCGACATAAAAAACCCCAAATACAACTTTAACCAATTGATTCTAGGCAAAGGCGCGAAATTGGAAGGCGATTCGACTTCGTTGGAGGTTTTCAACGAGCTTTACTATCTGACCCTGGACTACATCAGCGTTGGAGGAGACAAACTCGGCGTCGACCCCGAAACGTTCAGAAGAAAGCCTTCGGGAGGTAAAGGGATGGTGATCGATTCCGGAACGACGCTCAACTTCGTGCAGAAGTTGATGGATGGGCTATAAGGGGGTCATCAGCAGGAAAAAAAAAAAAAATATATATATATATATATTATCTTTTTTTCTTACACATATAGTGAGTCTGAAAGTTGATAATTCCAATTAGAAGTATAATTAAAATATATAGATGTATATAATGGCCAGTTAGAATCCCCATCTCAGTTCCAAAAAAATAAAAAAGAAGAAAAAAAGTGTGGGTTTATTATAGGTCCAGCCCAACTAAGTGTGTTAAATGGATCTTGCTTTGTTACCACAGTCTATTTATTTAGTGTGTTGTATTTATATCAATTTATTTATTTATTTATTATGTTTTGTTGCAGTCCATTTTATATTTGTGTCAACATATATTTTATTTATTTATTTAATAATTTATTTATTAAAATAAATACAACAAATAAATTAGACCTACTGCCATAAAATTATTTTATGAATTATCGGACAATTAATATTCACATAAAAGAGAAAAATTGCATGATTAATTAAATACGTAACATTAAAGCAACAAAAACTCAAAATAAATAATAAAATATTATATTAATTAATTTGAAAAACAATAACAAAAGAACGAAGAAAAAGCTAATTAATAGTATTTGTCATGTCTCATTCATCATGGGCCAGTATTGTGTGACTTGTGTTTAATCCCCGTTGAGTATTTCGTGCTTGTACTATTTTTTACACCTTTAGGCCCAGTCCAAAGAATGACAAATCGAGGGGAAATTATATTTGCACTGTTGAATCTCTCCATACACTCACCAAATATTTCGATTTCTGAAATGTCCAGATGAGGTGCATGTAATATAAGATGGACTATTCATATAAAAGGAAAAATACACGAGAAAACAAGCTTTTTGCCAGTAACCAATTTTTATTATTTTCGTTTGCCAGTACATGTAACATGCCCTTTAAATGAAAATTACCAAAAAATATTGCTCTTTAAATGAACATTAAATCGCATGGCTTGGTACAAATTTTTAATTGCTTGCTGTGCTAATTTTATTTGGTGCATTTCTTTTTTTTTTTTGATGAAAATATTTGGTGCATTTCTTTCAAGTGACATATACTGGCAATTTATTTTTTTTTAAATTTTTTTTTAAAAAAGAAAAAAGAAAAAATAAGAAGAAAAACATATAGGTTGATGACCTTACATTACATATCTTGGTTTTTGGCCATAAATGACAAAATCCAAAACATATACCTCAAGTTAAAGGAATTACAGAGAAAAGCATATCATAATTGTATAACAAGAAACTTGGCTTCATGTTAATTGTACCAGAACTAGTTTACTTTCTGCTAACTTCCTCTGCCTTCTCGCAAACACCTATTGTCATTACCACCACGACCACGAGAGCAAGAAAGCTGGTTGCCAAACTAATTCACATCCAAACTACAACCCAAACGAAAGCATAAGCTATCACAATTTCAAACTCACACTTGGCCAACTTGCAAGCAAAGATGGTACCAATCGAAAGAGATGATATTAGGGCACCTGTTGTTTCTGCAGCATGTGGCTTTGGATACTGGAAGCAGTCTTCTATGCATTCGATGCATACCTTGCACCTTTGCAAACTACGCGACTCTTTTACTCAGCCAAGTCCAAAACATATGCTAACTTATCATGTAGTGATTGTAAGAATCACAATTATTACTAGCGATCAATTCAACCATGTCACATTCAAAATAGAGTATTAGATGGAACCAAATCAGAACGAGCTATTTCTAAAGAACAACTCATCTTTGAGACATCTGATGAAGGCAAAGTAAGTTTACTAAATGTAATATTTGGTTGTGCTAACAACATTCAAACCAGTACATTGAGAGGATATTGGACAGGAATAATGGGATTAGGGGTCTGGAACACCATCTTTGGCCAGTCAAGTTGGCAGCAGATTCTCTTATTGCATTCGCATCCTTTCTACAATTATAACCGCTTAATTTTGGGAGATGAGACATAAGCTTGATGTAATTGCAAGGACAAAAGTGATGGCGGTGGGGTGCTAATTGACAGCGGATGTACACTCACAATCCTAGCCGAGGATGTCTTCTCATCACTTGCGAACGAAGTAACAAGTCTCATTGATGGCATAATGACCCAGAATAGAGATAATAATAGGAAGTGGGAGCTGTGCTACAATGGACTTGTGACTCGAGATCTAGTGGTTGTTACTTTGCAATTTGGTAGTTTGATCAAACGACAACCATCACATATATATTCCCATGAATATAATCGGAATAATGGCTCAGCAAAACTATAATGTGGCTTATGACCTTTATAAAAAGGCGATATATTTTCAGAGCATAGACTCTGAGCTTATGACTGATTAGCTGTAATTGCCTATGGTGCTCTCATACAGAAACACAATTAATCTGTTTGACTGATGCTTTTGAATTAATTCTTCTGATGTCTTTGAACTTAGCACACTTTATATTCTAACTCGTTTTCATTGGATTCTTTGTTGCCATCGGTTGAGCTTCCATTGATGTAGAAGTACTCAGCCACACAACCTAAAACAGTGCATAGTTAGTTAATAAGATTGTCATAAACTCAACTTTTTTGTATTTTTAGAAAAGTATTTACCATCTAATGAACTAGGCGCGCACCTTTCACTCCATTGCTTACTGAGTTCGTTGGCAGGCTTGATGGCTTAGTTGAAGCAGTGGATAAGCTTTAAACAAATATGTTTGAAGGTTTTATAAAACAGAAAAAAAAAAAAAAAAAAAAAGAGAAAGAAATTAAAAAAGAAGAAAATCTAAGAAAGAAAAGAATAAATTCTTGAGCTTTGTATATCTATTGCTGTAGAAAAATGTTTTCACTTTGCTTACAAAATAGCCGAGAATGGGCTTGTTTATATAGACAAACTTACTACACTAACCAGCTCTCTCACGCTGTTATAAATCTCTAATTAACCACTATTAACAAACAACTTTCTAATCACACTATAACGTCTCATGTTGACCTGGCGATATATGAAACATTGACTAATTGACTTGAGCTGACGTGACAACACATGCCAACAAGCTTAATTTCAAAGCTGGCTTAGGTTCGTACATGTGGGATAAATTATAGATGGAAAGGAAGGAGAAAATAGAAGATCAGCATTTAGGCTTTGGTTATTTTGTTTTCTAAATTAACCAGGTGTATCACGTATATCGTTTTCTACTAAAACACAGATGCACCGCATAATATACATATGAAAGTGTGGGAATTAATTAGGTGTAGAGAAAGATGTGCGAGTTTGCTACCTAATCACACGTCACCAAGAAAGAAAATAGAAGAAAAATGTCACACATTACTCATTTGCATTGCTACCTAATCAAATATAGAACATGACTACTCTGTAATCGTTTTTCATTTTTCTTTTAGAATTTTGAAATGCCTTGGTTAAGACTTTCCATCTTCATTTTTCTCTCGTATTATAGCTAGCAGATAATTAAGTGCTTGGATACAAATTTGCAGTTCTAGATTTGCTTTTGACCAAAATAACGAAATAACTTTGTATGCTGAGCAAATATGGAAATTCTTTTATGGTTTGCTGCACATGCATTTATATCAACAAATTCATGGGTCTGCTCAAACGTTGTAAGATTAGCAAATACCATAATTTGAGAATCAATAGTAGATTAGGAAAACAATATATTAGATTGTCTGAGAGGAAGTAGAAAGAAAAGAAATTGTAGAGAGAACTTGAGCAAAATCTGTAAAATTTAGTTTCATTTTTAATTTTCAACAATATATATACATTTTTGACCAAATGGTCATGAGTAGCTACTGTTTAGTCTAATCTGCAGTATACAAAAGCTGCAAAATGCAAAAAATTGCAGTAACTTTTTTACAAAAGCCAAAAAATATCCCTACATTTTCAGAGGATTTGATTGTAGCTAGTTACATTAGAAAATAACTAAAATGGTTACTTGTATACAAGAACCATTACAAACCAACTAGAATTCTAAATAAAAAACATAAACTTTTTTTTTTTTCCATAGTAGCTTGCATAGAATTTTGTAGCAGCTTCTTCTTCATTTTTTTAATCACCAAAAATGCCATCCTCGAACACTCATCCTTGACATTTTTGGAGGAAACATTAAGCAAAGTCCTCAATATTTCAAATCTTTCCTTTTCAAGAGCTTTAGTAAAAATATCAGCCAGTTGACCTTCATAGCTGCAGTGCATCAACTTAATTTCACCATTTCTTTCAAAATTTCACAAAGCATGATACCTTAATGGTATATACTTTGTTCTTCCATGTTGGACAGGGTTTTCTGCTATCGATATAGCTGACATGTTGTCACAATGAATAATGGTTGCTTCTAGTTGTTCTTCCTTCAAATCTAGCAAGAGTTTTAGTAGCCAAATGGCTTGATTCGATGCAGCATAAGCTGAAATATATTCAGCTTCAGCTGTTGATTGAGCAACCGATGTTGTTTCTTGGAATTCCAAAAAAATGGTCCTGAACCAATGTTGAAAACATACCCTGATGTGCTCTTCATGGCCACTAAATCTCCAGCCTAATCACTATCTAAGAATCCCTCTAAAATACACTTTTTAGACCTGTGATACCACACTCCATAATCAGTTGTACTTCTGAAGTATCTCAATATTCTTTTTCCAGCAGCATAATGATTTTGTGTAGGTGCATGCATGAATCTAGAGAGCAGACTAACTGAAAACATGATCTCAGGTCTTGAAGAACACACATATAGTAGGCTGCCAATTAAACTTCTAAAAACATAAGCATTAACCATACTAGAACCATCCTCCTTGATGAATTATCAGTTTTGTACCATTGGAGTTCCAACTGGTTTTCACTTTTCCATATCAAATTTCTTAAGCAAATCCTCAATATACTTTCTTTGAGTAAGAAAAATACCTTTCCTGCCTTGAATAACTTCAATTCCAAGAACGAATTTCATTTCACCTAAATTTGTCATCTGAAACTCCTTTTTCATGACATATTTAAAATTTTCTATTCTAAACTCATCTCCTCCTGTCATCAATAAGTCATCAACATAAAGAGACACTATCATTGAGCTTCCATGGCTGTTTATGTAGAGAGTGGGTTCATTTTCACTTATATGGAATCCTTGCTTTAGCAAATACTCATAATTTGGCTATACCAAGCTCTGAGAACTTGTTTCAAGCCATACAATGCTTTCACCAATTTATACACTTTGCTTTCACTTCCTGGAATAGTGAACCCTTCTGGCTTCTCTACATAAACATCTTCCTTCAAAAAACCATTTAAGAAAGCAGTTTTCACGTTAAGATGAAATACTTTCCAACCTTTTTGTGCAAATAATGCCAACAACAACCTTATAGTTTCCATTCATGCCACATGTGCAAATGTGTCTCTAAAATCAACTCCATATTATTGAGCATAACCTTTTACAGCCAATCTAGCATTGAGTTTATTTACAGAACCACCCGGGTTCAATTTTGTCCTGAAAATCCACTTAACTCCAATGACAGATTTGTGATTTGGTTTGTCAACCATCACCCATATTTGGTTTTTTTCAATCATTTGAAGCTCTTCTCTCATTGCTTCCTTCCATTTTTCACTTTGGAGAGCTACTACCACACTAGAAGGGTCACTGAAGGCCATATTACACCTATCATACACCTCCGTTAAAGGTCTTGTGTCCCTAATTCCAACAACATTTTCATCATCATCCAAGAGCTCATCCTCACCATCAAGGTGAGGGAGAGGTTCTCCTACTTCTTTTTTCTCTTCATGAACTTCTTTCTTTTCTCCAATCTCATGAAGCTGATTCATCTACAATAATATCCTTGCAAACAACAAGTTTCTTTGCATTCACATCATAAACTCTTTATGCCTTGGAAACCAAATAGTAACCTATGAAAATTCCACTAACAACCTTTTTGTCTAACTTGCTTCTTTTAATTTCGAATATTTGCATGTAACATATACTCCCAAAGACTCTTCAATGATCAACTGAAGGCTTGGTTCCATGCCACATTTCATAAGAGGTTTTGGAATCCAAAGCTTTGCTTGAAACTCTATTAAGCAAATAAATTGCTGTGTTAACAGCTTTTGCCCAAAAAGATTTAGGCAGATTTTTCTCATAAATAAGGCATCTTGCCATCTCCATTATAGTTCGGTTTTTCCTTTCAATAACTCCATTTTGTTGTGGAGTGTATGGAGTAGTGAATTGGTGAATAACTCCTGTAGTTTTGCATTGAGTCTCAAATGAGCTAGCTGTATATTCAGCTCCATTGTCAGACCTTATGATTTTAATGCTCATTTGTGACTTATTTTCAACCAAAGATTTGTACTCCTTAAATTTTGCAGCAACTTCAGATTTTTGTATAAGAAAATACACCCAACAATATCTTGAGTAATCATCTACGAAGATTAAAAAATATTTATTTCCATTCAAGGATGCCTCACTCATTGGTCCACACATGAATCAACTTCAATTTCTCATCAGCTCTCCAAGCTAAATGCAAGAAAGGGTAACCTTTTTTGTTTACCAAACTGACATGTATCACAAACCCCCTCACTTTTTTTCACCTTAGGCAAGTTTCAGACCATTTCTTGATCATATATAACCTTCAAAGAGCCATAATGACAATGGCCAAATCTATTGTGCCATAGCTGAGAGTCAATATCAGCTTTTTCCTTAAAAGCAGTGTGCTTATTCTCTCCCAAATCAACTACAAAGCTTATGTCTTTCATTTTTACACACAAGACTTCTTTTCCTTGAGAATCATATATAACACACTAATTTTTTGAAAAATTTAAAAAATATTGTTTCTCTACTCAATAGATTTTCACTAATTTTTGGAACAAGTAAAACATCACAAATGAGTTTAATACCTATTGGTGTGACAGCCACATCTCATTTCCCAACAGCATCCACCAAAGCTCCATTATCGATTTTGACTTTTGTATGCTCATCTCAGTCTAACTTCACAAAAAGTTGCTCATTGTGAGTCATATGACTAGAACATCCACTATCAATTAGTCATTCTCCTTTGTTACTCACAGCTTTGAAACAAGAAGCTGAAAATAAATTTTATGGTTTCTCTTGGATCTCATCCGACACTTGAGCTTGGTTAACATGTTGGACTTGTTCTTTTTTTTTCTTACAAACTTTATCTATATGGCCAAATTTTTTACAATGCCTACATTGGACATTTGGCCTAAACCAACAAAAGGCAGCATGTCCATCTTTCTTACAATGGAAACATGGCCCAAATTTCTTTCTCTCCACATCTATGCTTGAACTCTCCTTCCTTTCTATTTTATGTCTAGAAATTGCTTTTTTGAGGTAAAGACAACACTTTTACCTTTCTATTTCACCACCATGGTAGCTTCAGTTGCATCATCTTACCTAATATCTCTCCTTTCTTCTATGGCTTGAAGTGCATTCAACAATTCCAAAAGAGATATCTCACTTAGGTCTCTTGATTCTTCAAGAGAATAGATCTTAGCTGCAAATCTCTCAGGTAAGCTCACTAAAACCTTCTCCACCACTCTTTTATAAGAGAGCTCTTCTCCAAGAACTCTAATCTGATTCACAACCTTCATCATTCTTTCTGCAAAATCATTTACCTTCTCAGATTTTTTCATCTTGACAGTTTTAAACTCTCTCCTCAAGTTGAGGACTTGCATTTGCCTTGTCCTAGCACTTCTTTAGAACTCTTCTTTGAGTTTGTTCCAAGCCTCTTTTGCTGTGGAGCAAGCCATTATCCTTGTAAACATAACATCTGAGACTCAAGAATAGATGGCAGCCAAGGCGTTATACTTCTTAGTCACTTCTTCATCGTGTTGCTTCATTTGAGCAACTATAGGATTTGCTCTCAAGGGTTCTGGTTCCACTCCTTGATCGGTGACCTCCCAAAGATCAAAAGCTTGTAGATAAGCTTTCATTTTGATAGACCAGTGAAAACTGGTGGTGATGGAGCTGAATATGAAGCTGAAGCCATTTTTGAAAGGAAAAAAAAGGTTGAAGTTTTTCTGTTTTTTTATTTTACTCTCTGGGGTGTATGACCTTTTTTCTCACTTGCCTTTTGTTTTACAAATGAGTTTAGGCCTCTCAAAGATAAAAAAATATGGCTCTGATAACAGATTGTTAGAACAACCTAGAAATTTAACCAAAGAGAAGAAATAAAAAGAAAAGAAATTGCAGAGAGAACTTGAGCAAAAACAGTAAAACTTAGTTACATATACATTTATGACCAAATGGTCATGAGTAGCTACTGTTTAGTCTAATCGGTAGTATTCAAGTTGCAGTAACTTTTTTACAAAAGCCAAAAAATATATGATTGTAGCTAGATAATATAACTAAAATGGATGCAAGAACATTACAAACCAACTAGAATTCTAAACCAAAAACAGCAACTTTTTTTTTTCCACAGTAGCTTGCATAGAATTTTGCAATGAAGAATTTTTTATATTGAAAATGCAATCACATCCAGAAAAATTTAGAAAAGAGGTTAAAAAGTTATTGCCAGTATAAAATGAGCCATACTTAATGTTCAAAATCTGCATAATTTTTTAATGTTCAACATGGATAATTGGGAATAACGTGTAAATTTTTTTGCATACTTTATATTGTAGACATCCACTTATCATATAATTAGATAGATACACTGGGTTTGCATACAGCTTCCACTTCCTTCAGCTTCTCATCAAAATAATCTTTTCCAGCGTTTTGATGGTTGTCTAGCCATTCGAGAGCCTCTTTCAAGGTGCGCTCAATCTTTTCATGCTCATCCGAATCTAGTTTTTCTGCTAGCTTCTCCTTGTCATTGAAGCAGCTGCTCTTCATGTTGTAAATGTAGGTCTCAAGTTTGTTCCTGGAATTAATTCCTTCACTTATTTTCTTATCTTCTTCTGCGAATTCTTCAGCCTCTTTGATGATAATTTTGATAGCTTCTGGGGTAAGAGGCTTTTTCTCGATGTTATTTCCCACCTTGAAGCCACTCCTGCAATTGGCAAAGAGATTTATTGATTAAGACAAAAATACAAGATTTCAAATTCAGTTTTGAGAAACCGCAGAGAAAAAAAGATACGATTAAGTGAGAATTTCTGAAAAAAAGATTTTCTTCTATAAATTAAAATAAAAGGTCTTTAATTCTTTGATAATCGATATTTAAGAACATGATCGTATAAAATATCATTGACTTTGCAATTTAATTCTTTAATTTGACCACTCCAACTATGAAACTTAATTCCTTTCTGATGATTAAAAAAAGAAGTAATTTAAAATTCCTATAGTTCCCCATACCTTGCAAGATCGCCACGGCGAATCCATTGAAATTCGTGAGACTCAGGGACGAAACCGAAGTCTTCTAAATACACATTCCAGATATCTTTAGGGTCCGGTAAAATTTGATGGAGCAAGTCATCAATACCATGAACAATCAAATTTTCATCCTCGTAAACATTCCATTCGGTGATTCGGACATTATTAATGGATACGTATCCGTGGCTTTTCAGATCTGTAGTAACGACCGGCTGTTCAATAGACAGCGTTTTAATCTTGGAACCAACGGGAAGAGATGCCAGAGTTTCGCGGTGAAGTTTGAAGGGCACTAGATGATTCCCAAGAAGAATCGCCGGCCGATTATTCGGGGCTGTGGAGGAAGAGGAGGTGGAGGAGTTGCAGGAAGTGCGGTCCCGAGGGGCGAAAACAGTGGTTTTGGAATCGCCGGGGATGACCAGCAATGGGAGCAACTCTGACATTTGGTCGTAGCCTTTATCGGAGAGAGTCTTTGATGCCAGTGTCATATTGAAGCTCCTGTATCCGTCGGTTGGAGCAGTAATTGAGACAAGAACCGCAAAAACGAGAATGCCAAACACCCATTTGGATGCCATGATCAATGTTAATTATTATGTCAAGAATGCAATAATAATTAAAGGAGCAAAGAACAACCAGAGGAAGCTATATATAATAATATTTTATATGAGTACATGAACTTTAACTTACCTATCCGGAAAAGGTCACAACTAACTAACTAGTATTATGTATGTTAGATGAATTAGAGGTCTTGTAGGTATAAATTACTTAACCAGAGATAACCTTCTCAGATAGATAAATTGGTTTTGATTTTGATTTTTCTGACATTATTATTATTATTAAATTTTTGTGGATCATCGTTATGCTATTTTCTTCGAGCCCACGACCACGAGCATACTTTTATATAGGAAATTATTTGAATTTTAGGATTTTTTATGCAATNATTACTTAACCAGAGATAACCTTCTCAGATAGATAAATTGGTTTTGATTTTGATTTTTCTGACATTATTATTATTATTAAATTTTTGTGGATCATCTGTATGCTATTTTCTTCGAGCCCACGACCACGAGCATACTTTTATATAGGAAATTATTTGAATTTTAGGATTTTTTAGAATTAAATTTGTTCATAGAATATGTACAATTTATTTATGCAATTGCTACTTTACAATTTGTAAAAGTTGCAAATTTGTTAAATTTAGCAAATTACCTTCAAATTTTATTTATTTTATTAAAAACTTTAAAACATTGTTGTGCCTCGAACAAAATCTTGGTGAATTAGTCTGACAACCGATTTTGTTCTTGTGGTGGGATGGCAGCCATGAGAGGTGTGTGCGAAAAATAAATTTAGAGTTTTGTTTATTTAGAGTTCTTATTGATCAAACAGATCAGACGTCATTGCAAAATTCAAACCCTTTAATTTAATTGATTAAGTAGAAGAAAATGATATATAATCGGGAAGAGCTAGATAGCTAGCCTTCTAAAAACTGACAATCAATACTCTAAATGAAACAGTGGTTCGTTCCAACTAAACATCATTTAGGACATTATAACCCTGCTGAGCCATAATCCCCACCAAGCTCAATTCGGCTTGGCTCATCGAATCATGTAGAGAATAAAATTCCATGTAGATTTGTACAAAATTAATATTTGATGACATGGTGGCGCAACCAAAGATCATACATCACCATATGGAATGCATCATACTTGATGGGAGGCGAATTCCATTGGAAGTGTTTCTGGACCTGATAAAAAACAACTCAAACTTATGAGTTATTCCTTTTAATAAGTGTTTGAGGTAGCCACAAAATGAAACACACAACACATGGAAAGAGGAATTTGAAAATTTCGAACATGCAAATAAAAAAACTTCAACTTAACTAGGTTTCTGTGAAGCGCAAGAAACTGATGCTGAGGTATGTCCTTCAAAATTTGTTTAAGTTCATAGACATCACTCTCCTTAAGTACAACAGCAATTTTTTTCCAATCAAGAACGTCATTGAATGGTAGATCATAATAATCTGATAGTATCACTGCAACAAACCAAACAAATAATTTAGCCATAACCAATTTAAAAGGGCAAGCATAAAAAAAGCAGATACCAAAACCAAAGGTCAGATAAGCAATTGTACATCAACAAGTTTTCTAAGGTGTTAAATTGCTATGCCATCACTCAAGAGTCTCATTAATAATGTAGCAGATTCCAAAATTAAAAGTACCGGTGAAAGAACATTGGTTGTTCAAAATTGTACTACAACATAACAAACAGAGATAGCAAAGAGGTCACTAACAAATATTATAGTTCCAAAAATATAAAAAAAAATGGAGACAAAACATAAATCTCACTTGGTTAGAACTCTTATAAGGAATTTAACGAAAAGATAGAAAATCAACATAGAGAAAAATTGCAACAGAATAATATAAAACTATGCTTGACAAAGTTTTGGATTAGAAACCCCGAGATACATGCTTGGATGGAATAAGGGTTCAAATTTTGCATTGCAAAACTGTCCATTCTTGGAAGAGATATAAATGAAACCATTGCAACTCTAAGCAGCAAAGTTATTATCCCCAGGGGACAATGAAAATATTGATTGTTCATGTTTCTAACAAATTTGAGCATTTGATTTCAGAATCAATGTCTAACATTCAAACGAATAAAAATGTCAGAAAACTGCATATGATGCGATGCATCTTTCTCATTCAACAACTGATAAGTGATATGAAAGAATTTTTACCAGGAATACATCCATAATGGATAGAATCAGCTATACGAGGACTGTTGACATAGGGACCACCAGGGCAAATGCAGAATTTAGTGCCATAAAATTTCTTTTCATATGATAAATTTCCAAGTGCCTTGTTATTCATAATGTATATGTCTGTGTCATTTTCCCACAGTTGTGCTAGTATAACTCTAATTTTAGAGCTCCGTTGACCAATCCAAAAACCAATGGTTGTCCTGCAAAGAAAGTGGTTTGTTACTTACACACAAGTTCGCAACAAATCAAGCAAGATGGCCAAACTACTAATAATGATGGCTATACACAAAGAAAGAAAATGAAACACCAATACAACACATTCAATATGACTTTAAATATCCAGGCAAAAATCTGATTTCATCAATATGACTAAATATTTTCAAAGAAGAATTCATAAAAGTACAAACCATTTCTTTTTTAGGCCGGCGAACTCTGACATAACAATACAAAAGAAGACAGCTTGCAATAATTTTTGGTGCACATAGGAAACTGATATGATAATTGAGGCTTTTAGTAGTACAGACAGTCACTCAACAAAACTTCTCTATGTATAACTATAATCTAAGAAATGAAATAGTTGAGAAACCAAAGTTTAACAAAATCATGGAAAAGTGGAAAAGAATAAAGTTAATTTTAATAAAGAAACAAAAAAGCAACTTGAGAGATTTTGCTGACTAATTCATGTGCTTTACATCTTTTGTTATACCAGTTGAAGCATATACATAAATCCATTTCCAGTAACATGTCAAGAAGATTTATAGGGTTTTGTTTTAGCTTAATGCACCAAAAACTAGAAATAAATAGCGTAAAGTCCTACCTGTTCTCAATATCATTTCCGCCAGCTGGAAGAGCAAATGGCTGTATGTTAGTTTTTGATGGTTGAATAGATGGATATTCTTGGTTTGATTGATGAATAGGAGGAACAATTAATAATGGGTTTAATTGAAAAAAGGAAATATGGGACACTATCTAGATTGTTCTAGGATGGTGCTAGATTATATATTTCTAGATTTTTCTATTCTATTTTCTAGATACTAGTTTCTATGCTATTCTAGATAATTCTAGAAATGTATTTCTTAAACAATTTCTCTAACTTTCTAAAAATGCATATCACCTGTTTCAACACTGTAATACTTGAGGGAGGGCAACATCTTTGTGAGGAATGAACCCATCATGAGAGCTCGGAGAGCAGACAACCCTAATTGAATTCTTCACAAGATGTGGAAGTCCTTCCGTTGCCCTAAGACCCACATCGTGACAAGTGACAAAGAAGTGATCCGCACCTAAAGTTCTATTCCAGTACGGATACTTGGCAATTAAGCCTTCCACATAATCCTGAACAATTTCGGTCATTTCTTTATAACTTTTACCCTGCATATAGTTAAGAACAAATATATATCAGGTTGAATTTTGTAAAATAGAATCAGCATAACTTACTTACTTACTGGTAATATATTGTACTAATAAAATTCAGCAAAGGTTTTGCATATACTCGTTCCACTGAATCATGTTGAGAAGCTGTTTTTAAACACCAAGCAAAAGTTGATTGTTATGGATTTTTATCAACAAACCCCTGTGTCTCACTTCAGTGCCAATAGCTTGCCGTTCAAACACATATTTGCATCTAAAGCATCAATTGAAACAGGAAATCAGAACAAAAAGAAAGAAGAGCATTTCCTATAAATCTATAATCCAGATTTATGGAATGGTACTGGATAAGTGTGTCCTGAAAAATAAAAATTGAATGTTAACACAAAATATACGAAATGGCATTTGAAGATCTGCATATGCTGGAAATATATGGAAACCGACCAGGAAATGCAGTCTTTCGCTTCAATCGGCTGTTGGAAGAAAGACGTATGTAATATTTCACAATAATATTTTACAACAAAATATATTTCACAACAAAATCAAAGCTGCAGATTTCTCAGATCCCAAACAAAAGTGCAAGGCCGTACCATAGCACGCATCTTCTGGCAGGAGATAGGAATGAAGAAGAGGTGAGCTTCGTCGGGATCGTGCGTGACAAAGCGGCTCTCATCGCTAGCATACTTGCCCCTAAGCTTCCTGGGGGCCTGGTAGAAACTCTTCGGATCGCCATCCAGGTATATATACACATTGAACTTTGCTTCCATTTCGGCGTATTTCAATCCGAAGTCTTCAGCTAAGTGGTCTACATCAGAACGTATCTCCGGCTCCAGCAGTTGAGCAGAACAAACCTTTCCGAAAAACAACTCCCAACAAAATTTTTGATAAAAAAAAGAAAAAGAAAAGAAAACTCCAAGATAATAAAATAAATAAATTAATTAAATAATTAAAGAAGAGATCTATATCTGAGCCTCAGGCACCGAGGAGGTTGGGAAGGGAGCCAAAAAATAATATTGTACGAAGATATCAACGAAACAGATTATTAAAATTGAAAAAGACAAAAAGAAGTAAGACATCGTGGAGAAGACGGCGATTGCGGCCACTTCAAAAAAGAGTGAGAGATTTTGTCAAATAAAATACAGAATAGAGAGGAAAAAAGTAAATGAAGATGATTATTTTTTAGAATGAGAGAGAAAGAGGAGGCGAGACCTCTTGGAAAAGACGGCGATTGCGGCCACTTCGAAAAAGAGAGAAGAAAAAAGTAAATGAAAATGATTTTTTTTTAAAATGAGAGAAAAAAGAGACAAGAGTAATAAAACTCACAAACAAAACTAATATTTCTTTTAAATTAATCATACATATGGCTGCACCGCCCTACACCAAATCTAATGATCAAGTTAAAGTAATAATTATTTTAAAAAAAATATGTTACATGTATCTCTTATCATAGTACAAATGAATTTTTCAATCTCACCAAAAAAAATTGAATTTTCAAATTAAAAAATAATAGAAACATTTTCTGCGTTTATTAAAGTTACTTTAACATGGATAAGATTATTCTTTAATAACTAAAAGAAATATATGTCATATCTAAAGCATAATTCATTCAACAAAAGTAAATGGATAAAGCACTTCGTTTTGCATCTCCTTTTAACCATTTTTATTAATAATTGGTAAACTTTTTTAGCACTTACGAAGTGTGTGTTTGTGTGTGTGTGTATATATATCCATTTTCCATTTTTTTTAAAGGAAAGGCCTTTTATATAAACTTCTAAATTAACATATATATTCTACAAAATATATAAAACATAATATCCCAACCAATATGCCTTTAATTTGTCCCCTAAAAGAAAAATAAAATAAACAACAAGATACCAAAATCAAAGCCAAACACCTTTTTTTCTTTATATTCCCAAATTTCAAAGCATTGTCCCTTTTAGTATCATATTAAGTAACAATCTATGGCACAAGAAGCGACCCATTTTATATTATTTACTTTTAAAAAAAAAAAAAAGGAATAATGATTGTGGTCAATAACTTATATATTGAGAAATTTGGGAACTAATAAAATTCGAGTTTCTTTTTTTTTTTCAAATTAGACTCACAGTATGAATAAGGTAATTAAAAAGAAAAAGTAAAGTGGTTTAATATAAACATAGGGTAAATAACTCCAAAAGTTTAGTCATATTCCAAATTATATTTACAAATTTGAAACATTTTACATATAATATCTCAGTTTATATCTCTAGCTGAGATATATATAAAATGATGGAGATTATATGTAAAATGGTAATATGAGATATATATTAAATATTTCAAACCTTTGAATATAATTTGAAATATCATGATATTTATATAATTTGAGTAGACATGGAATTTATGAATAAAATTTTGCTGAATATTAAATCATGGAAAATTAAACTGTAAATCTCATATATATATATATATATATGTATGTATGTATATGTATAAGACACAATTACATCTACACCAAGAGAGAAACAAAGAAAGAGGAGCAAAAAAAATTAATGAATCATAGTAAACGATAAGTAATTAAGGAAGAAAAAAAGGTATTTAACCCAATCTTTTAATTTGCAAAGCCATTAACCCCCGTTGCTAATTAAAGCAGTAGGACGCATGTTTTTTCAGATTTGAAGCAAGACATAGAAAACTAGAGAATAACCACATGTTTTCTTTGCCAAAGATGATAAAGTACATGAACAACCAAACAAAAATCCATCCAGCTGATGGTTTCAATTTCAGTATTTCCTTCAAGTTGCAATGTTATTAATTTATTTACAGCAGCCAGCTGACCCACGCACAAAAGAGAAAGAGAAAAAAATTAAAAGAGAAAAGTATTAAACAAAATAGTCATCTCTCTCATTAAAATTTGCATGGACAACAAATTTGATAGCTAGAATTTTTAAGAAAAGAGAAAACTTAATATACCACTAGTACTAGTATTTTTAGTAGTGTCCTTTAATTTAGTTATGTAAAAGAGCATATCTCATCGAGGCAACAACTAATCAATCATAAGCTCACAGTCTGTTTTGAGAAAATATATCAGTTTTTTATCCAGATCATAACCTACGTTGTAGTTCTGTTGCGCCCCCACTCCAATGATACTGAATGAAACTCTAGCATTGCTAGAAGGGTACACAGTCATGCAAAATATATCATCTGACATTTGTGCTCCCCCTGCAAATTTGAAAGTAACAAGGGGAAAACCCGCTAAATCTCGAGTCACAACTCCATTATAGCACACTGCCGTCTTCTTAATGTAATATCTAGTCTCGGTCAGTAAGCCATCCATGCGACTTCTTACTTCATTAGCTAGTGATGAGAAGGCCTTGTCCGCTAGGTATGTGCTTTCAGAACCGCTGTCAATTAACACCAAACCGCTATCATTCTTGTTTGCAAATACATTCGGATCTAAATCAATCTTTTTCTCCCCAATATTAATGCCTTCTATAGTGACATCATAGTGCTGACCTGAAACTTCATAAGGGGTTGAATGGCCTAAGAGTTGTGCCCCATCTCCCAAAATTAAATAGTTATAATCGTAGGAAGGATCACTTATGTTGCCAAGGCAATAAGAGAATCTTTGGGCAAATTGATTGGCCAAAGATAAGCTTCCAGTCCCTAGTCCCATGATCCCTGTTAATATGATTTGAGTGTCTGGGATTTAAATTTATAATTGGCTTAATCGTTATGCCTTCGTCGGACGTCTGAAAGATGAGTTGTTCTTTAGCTAAACCTCCACTTGCGATGGTTCCATCCGCAAACGCCGCTTTGAATATGGAATGGTTGAACTGGTCGCAATAGCAACCCTTCAAAAGCTCGCAAGATATACATTTTAAGTTAACAAATGTTTTCGACTTGGCAGAGTCAAAGGCCCACGGACGCAAACAGTTGGTGCAACATTTTATCAATAGAAGACTGCTGGCGGTATCGAAGACCACAAGCTGCTCCACAGAGGGTTCTCCGATGGAGAATTTGGCAAGGAATACGGTTTCATCGGAAACAATATGGTTTCATTGGGGTTAGGATGAAAAACGGAATCTCGATGAATTAGTTTCGCCACCAACTTTCTTGGTTTTTTTTTTTTTTTTGAAATACTTAATGCTTTGTGATGCTTCAATTGAATTGGATTACTATTTTATAGCCAACCCTAACTAACATATCTCACGTAAAACTAATGATTCAACCATAACTTAACTAATATATATTTCACACAAAAGGAATGAACCAACCGTAATTAATTTATTATAATTTAATTATTTTTCAGATGTTATTTTATAATTAAGGGAATTAGATATCAGATTTGGCATCCCCTGTCAAGTTGTGACCGCCGCAATAGGAGACCCATCCTATTATGGAATAGGCGACGCGACGCTAAGTTTGGTTGCTGCATCTTTCTTTTAATTTTTTTAAATAATAACATTATGAATTAAATTAATTATAATTTAGTTATTTTCAGATGTTATTTTTTTTTTTTTTTTGAGAAATCACTTCAAAAGGTTGGATGGTTGCCGATGACATTTAAAAAAAATTATATATATATATAATATTTCCCATACAAATTATAAAAACAGCTTTTAAATAAATAAATAATAAATTGAAAAATAATGTGTTTACTTAAATGGGCGACATTTTGTTATATTATAATTTTAAAAAAATTTAATCTATAAGTAATTAATTAATTATAATTTAATTATTTGGTATTTCGACTTTTGTTATTTTGATTTCTAAATTAACTAGGTGTATCACGTATATCGTTTTCTACTAAAATACAGATGCACAGTACATATGAAAGTGTTAGAATTAATTAGGTGTAGGAAAAGATGTGTGTGAGTTTGCTACCTAATCACACATCACCAGAAGAAAAATATAACACATTACTCATTTGCATTGCTACCTAACTAGAACATGACTACTCTGTAATCGTTTTTTAATTTTTCTTTTAGAATTTTGAAATGACTTGGTTAAGACTTTCCATCTTCTTTTAAGTGCTTGGATACAAATTTGCTGTTCTAGATTTGCTTTTGGCCAAATAATGGGATAACTTTGTATGCTTTTTCATCCTTGTTAATAAAGGGTGTATTTTGAGCAAATATAGATTTCTTGTATGGTTTGCTGCACATGCATTTATAACAACAAATCCATGGGTCTGCTCTGCTCGAACGGTGTAAGAGTAACAAATACCATAATTTGAGAATCAATAGGAGATTGGGAAAACAGTATATTAGACTGTGTTCTAAGAAATATATAAATACAGAGAGGAAAGGAAGAATTTTTTATATTGAAAATGCAATCACGTCAAGAAAAATTTGAGAAAAGAGGTTAAAAAGTTATTGCGAGTACAAAATGAGCCATGTCTCTCACACATATCTTTTTTTAATGTTCAATGTTTCAACATGGATAATTAGGAATAATATGTAAATATTTTTTGTAACATCCTCTCCTCATACACTTACATGGATACACTTAGATTTGGTTTGCATACAGCTTCCACCTCCTTCATCTTCTCATCAAAATAATATTTTTCAGCGTTTTGATGGTCGTTTAGCCATTCGAGAGCCTCCTTCAAGGTGCGCTCAATCTTTTCATGCTCATCCGAATCTAGTTTTTCTGCTAGCTTCTCCTTGTCATTGAAGCAGCTGCTCTTCATGTTGTAAATGTAGGTCTCAAGTTTGTTCCTGGAATTAATTCCTTCTCTTATTTTCTTATCTTCTTCTGCGAATTCTTCAGCCTCTTTGATGATAATTTTGATAGCTTCTGAGGTAAGAGGCTCTTTGTCAATGTTATTTCCCACCTTGAAGCCACTCCTGCAATTGGCAAAGAGATTTATAGATTAAGACAAAAATACAAGATTTCAAATTCAGTTTCAAGAAACCACAAAGAAAAAAAGATACGATTAAGTGAGAATTTCTGAAAAAGGATTTTCTTCTAAAGGTCTTTAATTCTTTGATAATCCATATGTAAGAACACGATCGTATAAAATATCATTGAATTTGCAATTTAATTCTTTAATTTGACCACTCCAATAAACTTAATTCCTTTTTTGATGATAAAAAAAAAGAACTAATTTAAAATTCCTATAGTTCCCCATACCTGGTACGATTGCCAAGCCGTTGTTCAGGCTTGGGGATGAGACAGAAGTCTTTTATTATATACAACTCCCACATATCTTCGTCCGGTAAAGTTTGATGAAGCAAGTCATCAATACCATGAACAATCAAACTTCCATCCTCGTAAACATTCCATTCGGTGATTCGAACATTATTGATGGATACGTATCCGTGGTTTTTCAGATCTGCAGTAACCACAGGCTTTTCAACAGACAGCGTTTTAATCTTGGAACCAATGGGAAGAGATGCGAGATTGTCGCGGTGAAGTTTAAAGGGCACGACATGATACGGAAGCAGAATCAATTCCTCATCCGGGACTGTGGAGGAAGAGGAGGAGGAGGAGTTGGAGGGAGTGCCGTCCCGAGGGGCGAAAACAGTGATTTTGGAATCGGGATCGCCGCGGATGAACAGCGCTGGGAGCAACTTTGACATTTGGTCGTAGCCTTTATCGGAGAGGGTCTTTGATGCCAGTGCCAAATTGAAGCTCCTGTATCCTTCGGCTTGAGCAGTAATTGAGACAAGAACCGCCAAAACAAGAATGCCAAACACCCATTTGGATGCCATGATCAATGTTAATATATTATGCGAGATCTAGCTTGATCAAGAATGCAATAATAATCAATGGAGCAAAGAACGAAAAGATGAAGCTGATATAATGTATGTTAGATGAATTAGAGTTCTTGTAGGTATAAATTACTTAACCAGAGATAACCTTCTCAGTTAGATAAGCTTTTGGTTTTTATTTTTATTTCTCTGACTTTATTATTATATTTTTGTGGATCAATTATGTTATTTTCTTCGAGTCCACGACCACGAGCATATTTTTCATAGGAATTGATTTGAATATATTTTAAATATTCAACCATAGGTATTGCAGAAAAAAATAAATAGAATCAACCATAAGGTCAAGTTTGTTGATAAGAATGTTATATAAAATTTTATCATTTTTTAGTATAATAAACATTTGTTGTACATTGATCTACATACACTACAACAAAAACGCTAATAAGAGACGCAAAAATGGCATCACAAATTGTAAAGGGCAATACAAATTATTGTGTTATAGAATCAATTGTTACTGAAAGTAGAAAACATTCGCAACAGATAAAAAGTATTGCGTATTTTACAATACAGCATCGCATAAAAATTGTTGCGCTTGTTTATTTTTCGCGATAAATTTACGTCGTGAAAAATGCCTCAATTAGCGACGCATGCATTGCGAATTGAGATATTCTTGGAGACGAAAATTCGTTGCAATATTAGATTACAAAATATTCTTTAATTTACAATGTAGTTGTGTTGCTAATGTAATTTTGCAACGCAATGCATCTCTGAATATCCTTTATTTAGCAACGAAAAATTGTCGATGTTGCCATGTTGGGCACCTTTTAGTGATAATTATTGTCAATATTAGTTTGATTATATTTTCGTCTCAGTTAATGTCACTATTTTCGTTACTGAAGTATTTTTTAATTATGTTAATTTAATTAATTTGTTTTTAAATTTATAATTTATTAATTCAAATTAATAATTTTAAATTTAATAACCATTATATTTTAGAAGCTCAATTAATAATAAATAATTTATTACAAATTATTAATTTATTAAAGTATCAATTACTAAATAAATTTATTTTGTAACTTAATTGTACATAATACAAACATCCAATAATATATAAAAATACTTATAACAAAATCAAATACAATAATATTTTTCAAGCACATAAAGACATAAAATAAAAAATAAAAACAATACGCAAAGAAACTTGCATGCTTGGAGGATTGCTCGGGTTGGCAATGACGGAATGAGCTACTCCTATGTTGTCATTGGCGATGGAATGTGTTTCTCTACCAAATAAACTTTGATTTGTATTAAAAAAAATAACAAAAAGAAAAAGAAAACATAGAAATAGACAAGTGGGTGTTAGAAATTTATAGATTTTGTTTAGGGAAATAGCAAAAAAATGAAGAGAAAACTTACATGCTTGGAGGACTCTATCGAAATCTCAGTGATAAAAGATGAAAATGAGTTGCAACGATGGAAGATGAAGATGAAATCCGTAAAGAAGTACACAAATGAGGGTTAAAGACTTATGGTTCTTGTTTAGAAAAAGAGCAAGAAAATGAAGAGATAACTTATATACTTGGAAAACTACTTCAAACTCGCGGTCATAAAAGATGAAAATGAAGTAGTAATACTAGTTTAAATAAAGGGTTTTGAATTCCAACAGATAAAAGAAGATGAAAAATATTCAAATTTTGCGCCTATTATTTCAACAATAGACGATACATAGAGTATTTCTGACGTAACCTACTGTTGAAAAAAAAATAGGGTGTTTTTTTTCAAATATTTATTTTTCATTTAACATCAAATGTTAATTTAAATTTTTT
>QANX01005300.1:0-37972 GCA_003254975.1 Ochetophila trinervis | reverse complement strand
TAGGGTTTTTGGCGTAGTGGCCTAACTAGTTTTCCATGTAATTAAAACAGAAATTAAAATAGTCTAGTCTTACTATTATTATTAATATCACTATTATTAGAGTAATTAGAGCATCTCTAAAAGTGCTCTTTATTTTAAAGAGCAGCATTTTTAAAATAAAAAGCATCTTGAAACAAATTTTTAAAGAATAAAAAATGCAATTTTTTGTCAATTCCAATATCACTCTTTATTTTGCATTTTCCCATAAACAATTATGATTCATATTTTTTCTCTTTTTTCTTATCATTTCTATACCAAGATAGTATTCAAAAATTATAATATGAAAATTAATATATTTAATTATAAGTATGTCTAAAAAATTGTGGAATAATAAATAAAGTTTGATATAGAGAGTGAGTTTGACTTTCTACATTTGGAGAGCCAAGCTTCACTTTTCATTTTAAACTTTTATTTTGAAAAGTCCATTGAAGCTATGAAAAAAAAATATAACTCTTTAAAATAGAGAAGATGAAACTTTTAAAAAGTCTATTGAAAATACTCTTACAAAATGTATATCACTATTATTAGAATAAATTACACTTTTTATATCTAAACTTTATGGCATATTAAAAATAGATATGTGAACTTCTTTTTTTGCAATTTAGTATCCAGATTTAAAATTTACTGTAACATTAATAATTTTGTTTGAATTGGTTTGTTAATGTGCATGCGCCGCGTCATGTAATGAATAGTAAAAGAGTAATATGCGTCTTTTTATCTTTTTATTTTTATTTTCTTCTTTAAATATTGTATCTACTCAAATTTACAGGGATGAAAACTATAGAAGAAATTAAACTAGGGCAAAAAATACTTTGTGACCTCTAACCTTTGCATCAAAATCTAAAAAAAAAAAGTGAAAATCATGATTAAAGCTGTTAATGGACGCCATATATGGTTAAGTAAAAAAGATGAGAACTTAACAGCTTTACTCATTAAACTTACAGATGAGAGCTAAAACATTATGAGTAAATTACATTCTATATACTTAAATTTTATCATGTTATATGTAGGTGTCTGAATTTTTTTTTTTTTTTTTTTTGGCAATCATGATTTACATGTGAAAATCACTATTAATGCTGTTAATGGACTCTAACCCAATATATATTTTTTTTTTTAGTTTTGTACCTGCAAATCCGAATAGACACAATATTTAAAGAAGAAAGAAAGAAGAAGGTGTGAAAAGATGCCTAATATCCCTTCACTATTCGTCATGTGGTGCAGCATGTGCAACTTAGCAGATAAATTTAAACGGAATTGGCTTTAAATATTAACGCTGTAGCAAATTTAAGTTTGGGATACCAATTTGTTAAAAAAATGTTTTAAAATATTTACCTATATTTTACTCTTATTATTATTCATTTTGCATTCCAAATAGACAAACAACAAAACATTCCTAGAAAAAGTGTGGGGACGCGTGGTATAAACTTGGTATAGAGTAGCCTAACTTAAACTGGACCACAATGCAAGTTGTAGATTTTCGTCCTAACTTAAACTGGACCACAATGCAAGTTGTAGATTTTCGTTGTAATACTTTTCCTGTCACTAAACGATAAAAAATCATTGTCATGAATTGGAAAATATGTTTATAATTTAACATTCACAATAAAGATTTCAGCAAAAGATTTGGTAGAACTTATATACTTCTTCTTTGTTTGTTCGTGATCATTAAAATTTTAGAGCATCTTTAATAATTTTTTTATTAGAATATTTATTTATCTATATAGNCGTGATCATTAAAATTTTAGAGCATCTTTAATAATTTTTTTATTAGAATATTTATTTATTTATATAGTATAATATTTGTAAAAGTTTTTTTTAATTATTGTATTCAGAATAAATTAAACATTATTTAAAAATTAATTAAAATTGATGAATGAAATTGTGTAGCAGATTTTTTAAAAATAAACAGTTTTTTAAATAATTTTTATACTATATCAGCTTAATAAGCTATCAAGCAAAGCCAAAAAAACAAAAATTTCACGACTAATTGTAACATTTAGTTAATCAAAACATTTATTGTCCAAAGCTAAATGGTAGATTTGAGCACAATTAATTTGCTCTTTTCTTTTGTGGAAGTGACAATTACTTTTCGTTGGTAGCTAAGAAATTATTACAAATCAATCTGTTGTAACTGAATATCAAGCCACAATAAAATGTAAAATTATATAATATTGCAATTCGCGAAACACGATTTAAAAAAAGAAAAAAAATGTGGTTGACAATCCGTCACAAAAGCCAAAAAGTCTTTGTTCTACCTTTTTTTTTCTTTTTTTTTTAAATCTTTTTAAATGGACTTACTTTGCATCTTTTAGTGTCAACAAATCATTTTTCAGGCCTTATAATTACAGTATATGGATATTATTTCATATCCGAATAATAGTTTAAGATGTTTTTTAAAGATGAGCCGTAACTGTAGATATTATTATATGTTCGAAAGATAGTTTTAGATATTTTTCGAATATGAGCCTCAACTGTAGATACTATTTTATATCCAATGGATAGTCTCGGATGTTTTCCGAAGGTGAGCTTGAGTTGTCTGTGGTAGTGGAGTACATGTATTAAGACCTTTGAAATAATGAAGACATTAAACTTTCTGAGGGAGTGATTAAGTTTTCGGACATTCGTAGTTATTCTAAAAAGTTCTGAGTGTGTCAAGTCGATTAACAAGCCTGAAAGTCTGAGCTATAAAAGGATGAGGAAAGTTTCTGAGACATTTTGAACACGTGTCTAGGAAACTCAAACGTCACACCTGAAGCATTCTAACATATGCTGAAAGGAGGTGAATAACCAATTATAACTGTTTCGAACACAATTAATTCTAAGGTAATAATAAAAATTAATTATCATCAAAAGCATTCAATGGATAGTTATAAGTTCATAAATGCATGAAATGCCACCAGGGGTATATGTAAGAAGTGAGAGCTGAAAAGTAAACACACACAAAACACAAGAATTACTCTTTGAATTACAAAATACATTATCTTCTTTCGAGGGCTAACTTGAGCATTGAAGTATATTTGACATGTACTACATCGGTGCTGTAACTTTTTGTTCATTTTCATGGGAGATTGAACATAAAAAAGAGGTGAGAGAAAATTGCAATCACAATTTGGCGGGCCAAATAGAGGGTATTTCACATTTGATTCATGATTATACTTCCAAGTTCAAGGCTTTTTCAGTTTGTGAGATTAGAAACTCAAAAATTTTTCTAGTGATTATAATTCAATGCCGAATCCCAATGAAATATCTACTCTTGTAATTGGGCTAACAACTTCTACAAATCAGGAGGAATGGATCAGGAGTTTAGAAACCATAATATCTTAAATGTATCCATGATTCGATTTGTTCCTTTCACGGCATGAGCAGCAAGCACATTTGGAACCAATCATGAATTCAACGAATTAGACCGTTGCGGAGTTTCTGAGTCTGCTTCAAGGAGTGGAGAGATAGCAGCAATTTCCTTCAGTTAGCCTTGTGCAACGTCAAGGAAATCCGACGCCAGCAATTTCAGTTCCATAGAACAATCCAGCGGTGGTATAATTAATCACTCGAGCTCACTACCATGAATCACACTAGCTCTTGTCTCACATCTTAAAAGTTATCTATTAAAATAAAAAATTTGAATTATTTGGTATTTAAAAACTTTATTATTTATATGTATTTTTAAATGCTAAACAAATCAGGTACATCCCATATCATATTTTTTATATTTACATGCACATATTTACGCATGAACAATTATAATTCTATATATATGCTAGTATTGCACCTGTATTTTTGCATGATATGTAGGTTCTAGCATATCAATCTTCTACAATAATAGAGTTACTCTCAACTTTAAAGCCACGCTGGGACTGACGACTCAGATAAAAGTCTCGCTCACTTCACGGGCTCAGTTCATTACTTTAAAAATTTCCGCCCCACTTTATGGGCTCTAATAGAAAATTTTTGACCCTAACTATCGAGTTCACTTTGAAAATTTTTCCCCACTTCATGGACTCTAATAGGAATGACCCAAACAATCGGGTCCACTTTAACAAGCACTTGTAGACCTTTTTTGCCCAATACATGGGGTTAGGTCATTCCTAACAATTGGGTAAATTTTAAAAGAAAATTGAAATGTTCAGACTTCTATTTAGACTTGTTTTGAGTTTAAATTCTAACTATTAAAATTAACTCAAGAGAAGTTTCCTTTTCCGAAGTGCTCCTGTCAGCAGAAAAAGGATCGTTTCCGAGGAGTGGACGTTGAGCAGAAGTGTCAACTTGAAGATGACTACATGCTTCGTCATATTTGTCTTTGAAATTTATGCTATCGTCGGATGAGATGTTATCATCTGGAATGATCTCATTTCTTTGTCACTAGGCTCAGAAAGTTGAGTGCCAACGGTAAATTGCTTTACCTTAGCATCATAGTACCTTCGGGTTGTGCAAACCCAAGAGTTCTTTTCGATCAACTTCTAGCACTTCAATTGTTGTTTTCGAAGGAGCTCTTCAAATTTTTCACATTGTTCTCCCTTAATGACAACCTTCTCCAGTTTATCCTTAAAGGTGTTGAGTTGTCTGAGCCAGTTTTTCTTTTCTTCTTCCCATGCGTGCTTCTGGGACTCGAAATCCTCAATGACCTCGATTGATTCCTTCAGCTTGGCATCACGGTCAATAACTATGCTTCGGGTGTTCTGAAGGGCATCACAGGTCTCCTGAAGAGATTTGTTCAGTTCGCATGCGTACTCATCCAATTCTTTGATTTTCTCCAAAAGAGAAGTTTTTTCGGCAGCAAATTCAACTTTTTTAACCCTTAGCATCTCAACTTCTTTGAGGGTCTTGATATGTTACTCGGGCCTAACTTTTGAAGCTTTGCCTTTATCAATAAGGACCACACTCTGTGGTTTCTGGGTAATCGCTTTAGATTCAGCTTTGGCCCCAGAACCTTGAGCAGTCTTGATGTTTTTCTTTTCTTTTCTTTTCTGGTCTCCAACTTTTCTAGTTTCTTCTGAGACTTTTCAGCAGTGAGCTTGGTTGGAGCACTAGCTTTCTACTCCATGGCTTTGATGAGTTCCGAAGGGAGATTCGGCCACAATTGAGTCCAACCGTCATGATTTAGTCCAAAGCATTTTAAGGCACAAAATTTTAAGAAAATCAATCTTTGAAACCACAAGTTTAGTGGAAATGGGAATACCTATTGAAATTAATTCTTCTTCAGAATGGAGACCGGCTTCGACAAAGGCCTCAAGCGTTAGGATTGATTTGAGGCTGAGATCTTCAATCTAGCTGAGGATTCAGATTGATATTTTTTCGTCTGAAGTATGGGATATACATATTTGATTTTAAACATAAGTAACTCCATAAATTGACATGTTACTTGACAGAGCAGGGGCTTAACTGTGGTACTATTTTATATCCAAAGGGTTGTCTTGGATGTTTTCTGAAGGTGAGCCTTAACTGTGGATACTATTTTATATTCAAATGGTAGTCTCAGATGTTTTCCGAGGTTGAGCCTCAATCATCCGTGATAGTGGGATGCAATCATCCGTGATAGTGGGATGCATTTATTAAGACCTTTGAGATAATGAAGATACTAAACCTTCCGAGAGAGTGATTAAAGTTTCGGACATTCATAGTTACTATAAAAAGTTCCGAGTGTGTCAAGTGGATTAACGAGCTTGAAAGTCCGAGCTATAAAGGGATGAAGAAGGTTTCCGAGGTATCTTGAACACTTGTCTGGGATGCTCAAATGTCACTTGTGAAGTGTTCTAGCGTACTGAAAGAAGGTGAAGCACCAATTATAATTGTTCTGAACACAATTAATTCTAAAGCAATCATGAGAATTAATTATCATCAAAAACACTCAATTGACAGTTATAAGTTCATAAAGACATGAGACAATACCAATGGTATAAGTAAGATGTGAGAGTTGAGAGATAAACACACAAAAAACATAAGAATTACTCTTTGAATTACAAAATAAATTCTCTTCTTTCAAAGGCTAACTTGAACATTGAAATATCTTTGGCAGATACTATATCGGAGCTGTAATTTTTTGTTCATTTTTAGAGGAGATTGAACATAAAAAAAAAAAAAATGACAGAAAATTACAATCAGACAGTTAAAAATATAAAGATAGATCAATTTAACATCTATTAATCAAAACCTATATACGTTTCATATGGAGTTAATTATTTTCTTATTTTTTTCCTTAATTTTGTATTTTTTCCATCATATTAAATTAATTTGTAACAGTGATGTTTAATATAATTTATAATAAACATAATTATTTAAATATGGAATCGTAATAAAATCTGTACCATTGTGTGTAATTTCTATAATAAAATTTAAAAATTCCATGTCAAATTGATTAAAAAAAAAAAAGAAACAGCAAATTTACATTATTAGTACTCCACGCGGGTAACATTAAACATGGTATAGACCCTATGCTCCAAATTTAAGCAATTTGGTATTCCTACACTTTAATAATGGACTAATCTATCCTAGATCCCGCATGTCTATCACGGGTTAATAACACTTTTAAAAGCCCATTTACAAAATATCTTTGTTGGAAACTTGAAAATATCATGACCAAAATAATAATAATAATAATAATAATAATGAAACTATCAAAGACATAAAGCCAACAATGAACGTTAATAAAATATCTAATCAGTAAGATCATATCGAATTTGAAAGGAGAAATGAGCATTTTTTTCAAAAGTGTCGGTACAATAATTACAACTTTTAATTACTTGTGAAGAAAAAGGTGGATCAGTAATTAATAACTGCTCTTTAGCAAAAAAAAAAAAGTAATTAATAACTATTTTAAAAAAAATTATTTATCAAATAAGAAAAAGATGAAATTTATAAGTCATTATCCTAATATATCAATATTCAATAGGTAGCTTATTTAATGACTTAGGAATTAATTGCAACTCGAACTTTGTACAACCTGAATATTTATTTTTTTATTTAAAAAAAAAAAATCTCATGGACACTAAGGAACAATGGTTGCTTTTTTGTAGGGATGTGGATGAGTGAGTGGAACGGTTTCTGCAAGTCTAAATTGGATACTGACGAAAGCCAAAATGAAGAACGTTAAAGGAAGTATTTCAAAGATGCAAAAAGTGAAATATATATTATTGGGATAACTTCAAGGTCGTTGAAGCAGAAATATTTGACCAAACTTCAACCAAGAAATTTGTGGGATTCTCATCCATCCCTGCAACGGTTGTCATTATTTTCAGACAAAAATACACCAAACTTTTCAAAGTCAGCTACAACCTGCTCCATTCAGTGGATGTTTTTGGACTACTACCACCAGTTTAATTTCCTATCTTTATTTTCATCGTATTCTCATTTTTTTTTCTGTTTTTTCTTCTAAATATAGAATTAATCGTAAAGATACATATATAATTATTTTTTATTAATAACTCTTTTGTTAATATTCTATTAGAACAATCCAATTGATAATATCAGTTATATCTCTCAAATCTTAATTTAAAATTTGATGATAAAAATTTTATTTCCCAATTTATCAACAAAAAAATAACTCTTTTATTAATTATTAATTTTTTTCAAAAGCTAAGATTTAAAAATATATAAAAAATTATATAAGTTTAATAAAATTTTAAAACAACAAAGTCCATCAAGATACCATTGATACATCTTTAAATCTCAGTAAGCAATGTTATAAAAGAGATCATGATAGTTTTTATTTATTTATTTTGTTATTATTATTATTATTATTATTAAAATTAAAAAGAGTATTATTCGGAGAATTTATATATTCACACACACGCACACGCACACACACACATATATATATATCTCCCTCTCTTAATTAGTAAATTTGGCAAAAATGCATGAATAATACGAGTATGTATGAATTTTAGTAAAAAAAGAAGAAGTCCATATCATATACCGAATTCAATTATATGGTAATTTTTTTTTAACTTAAAAGAATTAAACTCAAATAAATTAAATGTGAATCCCGAATAAAAGGCACAAAAAAAGGACCTAAATAAAAAAATTAAAACATAATTTAAAAAATATAAATATAATTACTACAAAATTCTTATTACTATATTATTAAACTATTAAATTAAACAATTTTTCTTGTTAGATAATTTTTTTTATAGATTAAGTTATTATAATCTTGTTAATAATTATAGTTTTTTATTATCTATAAAAAAAATAATTTACTTTAATAAATACTTGATACCATATTTTGAGTCATGCATTTTCATTAAAAAACGTATTATATATGATTTGTATTGAATTTCATAAACTTCTTGTTTCAATATTTTTTAACTAAATTTTTACCATATTTATTTTTTATTAAAATAGAAGATTTATATATGTATGCATGACATATGTTTTTTATCGTCCCTCATTTAACTAACTAATATTGCATGTAAATAGATAATTATTAGAGTATTAAAACTTATATATGCATGCACAAACAGTAAAAAAGAAAGGGATAAGGGGGACCAACATAGGCATGACCCCCAAAAATTAATGGAATGCACTTAATAGTACATATGGAATTTCTAAAAGTTCCTTAAGATATATATATATATATATATATATATATATANCTGTTATATATATATATATATATATATATATATATATATATATATATATATATATATAGTTGTGGTGAATAGATATTCCTTGATGCCCATTCAATAGCTTTGTTCTCAGCACAATTGGGGGAAGAGCAAAAAGGATTACCTTAGAATCAAGATAAATCAGATTTCCTAGACAGTCGCTAACAGCAAAAGCCATACCTGCAAAACCATTAGCAAAAGCATAGTCCGAATTAACTTTCCACCATCTCTCCTAGAGGCACTTTCATAATTCAATACATTTATGTTTGGCTATTTTTTGCCAAAAAAATTCCTGCACCATATATTCAAAGTTCCAAACAACCTCCATTAAAGAATGATCACCTGTAAAAAAAATTATTGTTTTGAAAATTCCACAAGCAGTAAAAAAGAGAAGTCAAATAAACAATTATGATTTTTTTTTTCTAAGCCCTGGATTGATATGCTTGGGGAAGGATGAGTACATCACATAACAGGTCACACATATTTGAAATATTCCACAAATCCAGTTTGAGCTCCATATGCTAGCAAAATATATTGATCTCACACCATGACAGGGTTTAAATAGTTAAAAAAGTGACTTTATTGTCTCCACAGATCACACAGAAATTGTCACCAAAACCACTATTATTAAAAACCGTATCTTTGCAGGTAATCACAATAGAAAGTAGTCTCTAACGAAAAATACCAACCTCAAAATCCCTTTTGAATTTCAAGTTGGAGCAACTTTAAACAGAGAATTCCTTTTTGTCAGCAACCCATAACATTATCCCCAGACTGAATCGAAGGCCAATCAAACCTTTGAATAACATCTGTTGATTCATCATCAAATACCTCCCTCAGAAGATCAACGTTCCTAACAATCACACACAAATTTTTAAATTTTGAAAGCTCTTCTAGAAAGAGAGGTATTTATTCCTCCTTTCGCATTTTGAACTCCATCAAGTCAGGATCAGATAAAGGGACAATCAAGACTGTAGAGCGCTGAATTTCAGAGAATTAATCCAAGGTACCAACGTTAAAGTCCCACATTGGCCATATACTACAATATGATATATAAAAATTGACTTATAATTTTAAAAAACAACTTTGCCAGCATTTTTGGATGAGATTCAATAGGCCAATAAACCATTACAGAGATTCCATTTTCTAAGCTAACTTAGCTAACAAAGCCAAGTTAAAGTTTCTAAACAACCTCAAACTGAGGCCTTCAAGCCTTTTATGTATATATGCAAATTTCTCTCCAAGCTTTCAAAGCAAAAAAATTGGAGGTCTTAAATTTATTCACCCACCAAAATTTTCTAATAATGGCATCTAAGTCACTAAAACATCCTTAGGGAGACATAGAGTTGACATAACATAAGTGAATACAGCTTGAACTATGGTTTTAATTAAGGTAGCTTTCTCTGCTTTGGACAAAATGTGCTTGTTCCATCCCTCCAATCGACCTTGCACATTCTCTTTTAATCTTGAGAACTCTTTCAATTTATTTTTTTCCAAAGATTAAGGATTTCCCCAAGTATATATATTGACTTTTAGCCCTGTTAAAGAAAATATTACCAGGAAGCGTCGAGGAACGGTGTTGGACCGTTAAAGTACAGAAAAACAGTAAAGAATACAAAGCAATTTAACGTGGTTCAACAGAGTAAACTCTGTCTACTCGTTAAAGTACAGAAAAACAGTAAAGAAGACAAAGCAATTTAATGTGGTTCAACAGAGTAAACTCTGTCTACATCCACGGTGCTTCGATCAAATAAAACCGGAACCTATGCTATAATCTTAGAGAAATACAGAAAGAATAGTACACAACTATGAATATTCTACACACAGTAGAACCGCCTCACCTCTCGATCAGTAATACAACACAAAGAACAGATTTACACTCAGTAAATCTCACACACTCACTCAGTATTCACACAGAAGAAGAAGAAGAAGAACAGGTAAATTACAACACACACACGCAGAGCATCTCTCTCTAACCTCTCACTAGAAACCCTAAAAATGATCAACTCAACCGTCTCAACAATACACGGTAAGTATAAACGACACAGTAAGCGGCGCATCCAACAGCCAAGACGAGACCACGTGTCACAATCGTAGCCTTCCAGAAAACTGAACCGATTCCAAGAGAGAAACGCACCGTTTCATTTACCCTCATCATTAATAACAATAAAGGTTAATTAAACAGCAATAATAACCATTAAACAATTAGTAACGGAAATAATAATAATAATAATATCAGAATTAATATCTAACAGTTTTAATTAAAACAATTACCTCTGTTTGCAAACAGGGGTAATCACCTGCCTATATAATTACCTCTGGTTCAAAGAATATTCAACATAGACGCCTTATATAAAAGATATTGTCTCTGCTGTTTAAAACGTTAATCAGTGACTTGTATAGTTACTTTATGTTTGAAAATTTTGTTTTTGCTTTTGTCTTTTTCTTTTTTTGGTGATTTTTTCAAAATACATTTATAGAAATTAGACAAATTCAGGTCATTCACAATAGAAAAGTGCAGATGAAAATCCAAAATAGGAGACCTAAACGGGTGTGGTTGAAAGTTGGAGTACACTTTGGGAGATAAAGTCAAACTCACATATGTTGAACATATTGAGTCTGTTGTGATCGATCTCTTTCTTGATTGTTTGTTTTTGCTTTCTTGGAGTTCATTCATTGGTTTAAAAATCTTGGCTTTTTCTAAGTTCCCAGAGACACCTTGACTAAATCTGTAATCATCAAGCTCTTTATTATGGTTAATTGAACTCACAAGTGTATATTTTGTAGATATAAAATGTCTCTATCAGACTATTTCGGTCTACAAGAAATAAATAAATCTTTGACCATATAAAAAGCTGTTGCATACCTCTATATAAGAAGCTCTTAGTTAGTACTTAGTACAGCCTCCAAGCTTATCTAAGAAAAGGGAATAAATAAATAAAAATTATTTTTCTATACTTTTGTTATCTTCTTATGCATTTTTTTACTTTTCTCTTTAACGTTTTAAAAATATGCAATTGAACTTGATTTCCCTGGTTGTCTTTTCTTTCGTAATTATTAAATGACTTCGTGCAATTAAAACGAGTAGTACCAGCTTTGACTACACATTCAATGATAAGTTACAATTTTTTTATTTTTTTTATATATGTTTACTGAGCTTAATGAGTAATGGTCTAGCGAGTCTGAATTTTCATCCATGAAGAACATATAGAGGATATAGTTTGTCCCAAGGGATTGTCACAATTAATCCTTTTGATTTTTAGTTTACTTCTCAATGTGCATAAGGCCAGTTTTTGTTTGAAACTACCATTTTTTTTCCTCTCTTTTTTCCTGTAATCTAATTGCATTTTGTGAAGTCCTACATTGACTAAACTTGTAATCATGAATTTGGAATTGTAAACGGTATACAACATTTTTGGACCGTAATAAAGGTTGTACTCCGGAGTACCCAAAATTTGCTCATTTGGATCACTTTTCTAGAAGGTCAACATTTTAGCATGGAACTTCAAGACTTAACAAGTGGCTGATATTTGAGTCCTTTTAATGATGGACAATTTGGTCTTTCTCTTGAGGATGAATTGATATATAACTTTCCAGGTTGTCTAAACCAATTTTTAGAGTGACAAAATTGATAGAAAAAAGGAGCTTGGTTTCTTAAGCTAGGGCAAGGAAGAAAACTAAAAAATAAAAATAAAGAGGGGTCCTATTCTTGTGAGCATAAGAAGGAAGAAAATGATTATTTATGGTAATATCTCTCTTTGTTGAAGTTTGAGTTAATCGTAGAGTTTTACTAGTTTTTGTTATTGATGATCATCACCAGTAAAATCCACTATTGATGTGGCTATTATTGACTGGTTGCAATAGTATTTTTTTTTTTTTGTTTTAACTCTTTAAAACTAAAATTTTAATATGAAAAAAAATAGCAAATTAAATTGTCTCAGTCCAATGATGAGTAGCATTTTTCTATATTCTGTGTCATGTTGATTTGCTAAGTTATTTCCTGAGTTCTCTGTTTGTTTGTTGGATCCTTGATGAAATAATATATTGCCTCTCTTGGGTCACAACATCATTCATATATATATATACATAAATACACACACACACATATATATATAGTACACATTAATTTTCATGTAATGTACACATTAATTTTCATTATTACATGTTCTTCTCTGTTTTTTAGATCATGAAATTATTAGATCATGACAGAAAATTTTAATCTAAACAGTTTACCTCTGTTCTCATCACCTGTCTTTGAAAAAATATTCAATATTCAACATATATTACCTTATTAAAAAGATAGTAAGATATTTTCTTTGTTGTTTGAGACTCTAATCTGGGCGGTAGAAAATTTATTCTTATTTTTTATTTTATTTTTCAAATATAAAATTGAAAAAATTTGAGAAAGAAAGGTCATTCTCATAGAAAGTTGCAAATGACTTTCAAAATGGGAAACCATGACTGTGTTGACCTATCAATTTCTTGGCTCTATGATTTTTTGCCTTCTTGGATGTTAGACATTGGTTTAAAGACTCGGCATTTATTTTAGACGACTTGACTTGATAATTATTTCGTTGAACTGAAAGAGTATCTTGGAAAAACGAAAAATATGACACAAACACTATCACTTTCATAAATATATGTCTCTTTCAGTCTATATAAATATTTTTACAATACAAGAAGCTTTTTCATGCCACTATATAAGAAGCTCGTTAATTATATGAACCTCCATGCAATCTAAGAGAAAGGGGAAAGAGTTATCATAGCATTATGGGGTTGTCATTGTGTTCGGTCTCATTTTTGTGTGTAATATTCAAACTTTTGTTGGTGGAGATTGTGGTTACTAATTCTTTTACTTCTGTTCTGTCATCTTGTCATGGTAATGAAAGATCTGCTCTGTTGCAGTTCAAAGAAAGCTTTTTCATTAACAAATCTGCTTCCCTATGTGATCCCAAGGTTCTACAATGGAATTCTAATGGAGCAGATACAAGTAATTGCTGCTCATGGGATGGAGTCCAGTGCGATGAGGAGAGTGGTCATGTGATTGGCCTTGATCTTAGCAGCAGTTGTTTATTTGGCTCTATCAACTCCAACACCACTCTTTTCAATCTTGTTCATCTTCAGAGGCTGAACCTGGCTGGTAATAACTTCAACTACTCTCAAATTCCTGATGCTATTGGCAAACTCTCAGGCCTAACTTATCTCAATCTCTCTGGTTCTGCTTTTTCGGGTCAAATTCCAAAAGAAATTTCACACTTGTTTAAGTTATCACAACTTGACCTGTCTTTCAATTACAATGAAAATGTTGAGCATAAGGTTTTGGAACTTAAAAATCCAAATCTGAGTAGCCTGCTACAGAATTTGACTAGTCTAGAAGAACTTGATCTCAGTTACGTAAACACATCATCCATGGTACCTTATTTCCTTTCAAACTTCACTTCTTTGGCATCGCTTTTTCTTTCGAATTGTGGGCTGCATGGAGAATTTCCTGCTGCCATTTTTCAGTTGCCAAATCTAAGAATTCTTGACGTAGCATCCAATAAGAATCTCAACGGTTACGTTCCCGAGTTCCACCATAAAAGTCCTCTTAGGGAATTGATACTTTCTGAAAGTGGATTTTCTGGAAGCCTGCCTTCTTCAATCCAAATGCTTGATTCCTTGGATCTTTTAGATGTTTTTGACTGCAATTTTTCAGGGCCTATTCCTTCTTCACTTGGAAAACTTGCCCAGCTTACCTCTTTGCACCTTGGACATAACAGCTTTAGTGGTCAAATTCCCTCTTCTCTTCAAAATCTTACCCAACTCACTTCATTATATCTATTCAATAATCATATGACAGGTCCAATCCCACCTTGGTTAGGAAACCTTACCAAACTAAATATTCTCCAACTTGCACATAACCAGTTTCATGGTCTAGTTCCACAATCGTTATCCAACCTCATGAATCTTGAGACTCTTTATCTACATACGAACAACTTAAGTGGAACTTTGAAATTCGACATGTTTTTTAGCATGAAATTTCTCACAAAGCTAGAACTGAGTGGAAATAATTTGTCACTACTTTTTGAGAAGGGAAACAAAAATGCCACGAGTTCAAAATTCACAGGTTTGGGATTGACATCATGCAATTTAAGTGAATTTCCAGATTTTCTTAGGCATCAAAATGAATTAGGATGGTTGTCACTTTCTAATAACAAGATAAGCGGTGAAATACCTAAATGGATGTGGAATACAAGCACAGACACTTTGAGCTTCTTGACCATCGCCAACAACTTCCTACAAGGCCCTCAACCTGCAATTATTCCTTGGGTTAACATGAAGGTATACATTGTTTCACGTAACATGTTGCAAGGATTACTACCAATTCCTCCACCATCCATCTCGAATTATAATGCATCTGATAACATGCTGAGTGGAGAAATCTCACCATTGTTCTGCAATCTGAGCTCTCTCTACTTTCTTGATTTGTCTAGCAACACCTTGAGTGGCATGATTCCCAAGTGTCTCGGAAACTTAAGCAGTTCTTCGTATGTGTTGAGTTTAGGAAACAACTTCTTTCAAGGTAGCATTCCTGAGATATGCAGCAACAATGCAAGCAACTTGAGAATAATCGATCTCAGCTATAATAAGTTGCAGGGGAAGCTACCACGATCACTGTCGAACTGTATGATGCTTGAAGGTATTGTTGTCTCAAACAATCAACTCAATGATGTTTTTCCATCGTGGTTGGGATCTCTTCCGGCGTTGAAGATTCTCACACTGCAGCACAATGAGTTTTACGGTGTAATTGGGGAACCTAAGAACCATTTGGAGTTCCCCAAGTTGCAAGTGATTGATATCTCTTCCAACAGTTTCACAGGTGAGTTGCCATCTCATTACATTTTCAGCTGGAATGCTATGAAGGATATCAACCCCAACCCTTTGACATATTTGAGTGTAATGTTGAACTATACTGTTACAAAGCTTGATTGGGTCCAAGTTGAAAATCGGTATGCAATCACAATTACATCCAAAGGGGTGAAGAGATACTATGGAGCCATCCAAGATATCTTTACTTTTATTGATATGTCGAGCAATAGATTTGAAGGAGAGATTTCTCAACTGCTTGGGAACCTAAAGGGCCTTTACTCTTTAAACCTTTCAAACAACATGCTCACTGGTTGCATACCGCCGTCGTTGGGGAATTTGACAGTGATGGAATCATTAGACCTTTCTGGAAACAATCTCTCAGGCGAGATCCCTCAAGAACTAAAGCAACTTGGATTTCTTGGACACTTCAATGTGTCTCATAACAATCTTACAGGGCGAATACCTGAAGGGAAACAATTTAATACATTCGAGAGCAGTTCGTTTGAAGGAAATCCTGGATTGTGTGGTGAGCCATTGCTTAAGAAATGTGGTGATTTAGAGCCTCCATCACTGCCACCTTCAGTTTTTGAAGAAAATGATGATTCAGAGTCTTTATTGGAATTCGATTGGAAAGTTGTGGTGATAGGATTCATAAGTGGGGTAGTTGCTGGAGTAGCTCTTGGTGACATTGTGATCATAAGGAGGCATGGACGGTTGTTTAAGATGCATTGCACAGGGAGAAGAAGGATGACATATCAAAGAAATTGAAGATAGGAAGCTGTGGAACTCTCTCTGCCTTGTTAGTTTTCTTTTTCTTTTTTATTAAGTAAATAGGCTTTTGTTTTGAACTTGCTCCTGTAGAGATAGAGAGAAAGCGTGTGTGGACTTGAGCTTAAACTTGCTTTTCTTTTATTTTGTTTCCCTTCTTTTCTGTGCTAGAAATGTTAGACTTGAGTAATTTATTATTTCTGGACTACTTTTCCGAAAACTCTTGCATGACTTGCAAAGAAATCACAATAATACCAAGAAGAAAGGGAGTATATCAATGCATTGGGAACAAGCTAGACTTCTTTCTCCAGATGAAACAGAATTGACCAGAAGAGTTTTAATGAGAAACAACATGTTAAGACAGAGTCATGAATTGAATTTTGAACTGCTAGAAATTAATAAAGGGGAAATTCGAAAGTAAAAGAGCCTTGAAAACCAATTATTTATTATTTGTTACTTACCCTGATGAATCATGATCCGTGGAAGTTTTCTTGGATCTCTTTAGAAACCAATAAACCTTAATTTGCATCCATAAAAAAATTTAGTACTCTGCAATGTGCAAAAAAGCATGATGTGTGTGTGTGTGTGTGTGTGTGTGTGTGTGTGTGTGTGTGTGTGTGTGTAAAATAATGTAAGCATAAATTTCAATTATTACATGCTCTTCTCTGTTTCTATTGAAGCATGAATTTATTCCTGTTAGAAGTATGACCCAAGAGAAGTTCTAAAGAGAGGAAAAAACATTTCTTTGCATAAAAGCCTCTTCATTACATTAAGGGTAAAACAGATGGTTTATATAAGACCAGAAACCAAAAAAAAAAACCTCATCTCTGTCATTTGACAGATGCAACCATGCTGTCTTTTACAGATTTGATTACTCCTATTAAACATCAAAACATAGGCTTCTAAAAACTGACACAAACATCATAACAAGGTACACTTAGTTTACTTGTTTCACACATAACCAAAATACTCAACACAAGGCTGGTCCAAAAACAACCAGATTTGAACTAATCTGGTTTGCACAAATATGTTATCATATTTAACCTCTCTGCCATATCAGCAGCCATGTCACCAAAAGTGCCACCTTCAACAATTACATATCAGCAAATGCTAGAAATATTTGACTGTCACAGTTTATATCGCCTATCAGAGATTTACAGTGATTACTCTGTTTACATTGGCTTGCATCAATATTCTTGGATCACTTTGGATTCCATATCTCTCCCCAAAACTGCTAATTCTTTTGTACACTTCAAGCATTGTTGGCCTTTGATATGGAAATGGCTGAACACAGTCTGATGCAATTCTGAGGAACTGCACGATGTCACCGTTAAATCCTTTCCCAATCAAAGATTTATCAATCATGTCATTCAGAATAGAAGAAGCACTGCTACTTGGAAGACAATGAAACAATTCCTGCAAACTCTTGTGAATACTACTACAAGAAGAACTAGATATTGTTTCTCTTCCTGTAATGAGCTCAAGAAGCACACTTCCATAGTTATTAACATCTTGCTTAACAAAATCTGATTCCCAGACCCCACTATTCACTAGCAAACCTGAATCATTGTCATTTGGATACACAAACATTGCCCCTCCATGGTTTGATATGATCGAGTTCCCAAAGTTAGATATGTTTGGCTCGAAATTGCGATCAAGTAAGATACATTTTGTTGCAATATTACGATGGACCACTCGAAATTTGCACTTGTGATGGAGCCATGCCAATCCTTTTGCTATTCCAATGGCGATTTTGACCCTCGAAGGCCAATCCAAAACCTTATTGTCACCTTCTGCAGGATGTAACCAATCATGAAGGTTACCATTTGACATGTATTTATAAACCAGAAACTTTTCATTCTTTTCTATGCAGAAGCCCAACAGTGGGATTAAGTTTTCATTTCTCAATCTGCTCAAAGCCAACAGTTCAGATATGAATTGGCTCTCAAATTGTTCAGAGTCATTATGTATCCTCTTAACTGCAAGAAACCAACCATTTGGAAGTGTTGCCTTGTACATTGTCCCTATCTTTCCCCTTCCAATCACATTATCGACGCTGAAATTGTCTGTTGCCTTGATAAGTTCTGCAAAGCTTATTTTGTTAACCAATTTTTCAAGTCTATCGATCTGTCAAAAAGATATCAAAATAGTTCACATTAATGCATGAAAATAAAACTGAAATCAGATAATCAATATAAGAAAAAAAGAACCATGGTTCAAGGATGTCTTTCTATCATTATTTGAGATTTTTCCCATTGATAATTATTTAAAGGACAAAAAATAAATTCCAATTGCAACAAAGAAAACTTAGCATATATAGGACAGAGAAAGAAAGCAAACCTCTTTGTCCTTCAAAGTTTGCAAATGGTTCCTTTGATCAGCATTGTTTCTCTTCTTCTTGTTCCCATGCATTGACAATGATATCATCTGCATAACCAGCTCTATGGCTTGCAACCAAGAACTAAAGAGAGACATACACAGAGACATATTACTGAACACAAACACAGCTATCACTGAAACCACAAAACCAGTTACAAACCCATATTTGCATGAATCATCCAATTCTCTTCTATGGTTCTCAAGGCAGGGTTCCAAAGGCCCCCCACATAGCTGTGCATTGTTTGAATAGTTCTCAGCCCTGAATTTTGCTGTACTGAAATCAGGAACTGGCCCTTTCAACAGATTGTGAGCAACACTGAATCTTGCTAACCTGCTAAGTAGACCAAGTTCCAAAGGTAAATTGCCTACCATGAGGTTGTTATTAAGCCTAAGAACATTCAGATAACTACAGTTGGATAAGCTACTTGGAATTTCACCAGAAAAATTATTGTGGGAAAGATCAAGGACTGTCACAAAGGGGATCAACTTAGATATATTTGATGGAATAGCTCCTGAGAGTGCATTATTGGAAAGGATCAAGGACGTTAAGCTTCTGCAAAATTGAATTCCCATAGGGAATTTGCCTCTAAGCCCCATATTTGAGAGATTTAAAGCTAATATTTTATTCTCATCCGGGTGCCAGCAATCAACCCCAGGAAATTTACAGATAAAACCTTCTGTTCGGTTGTCGAAATTCCATGAGGAGTTCAAGTTATTCAAAGGATCTTCAAGGGATTCTTTGATAGATTTCAAGCAAACTATATCACTCACAAGACAATGAATGACATTGAACATACCTATATATGACCAAACAAGCAAGTGAAGAAAAAGAACATATTTTGCATTGAGGCTCATTTTTTCTGTGATTGTTCATCAGCTATTGGTCCACCACACACACACAGACACACAAATACTCACACATATATATAATTGGAACAGAAAAAAAAAATAAAAAAATAAAAAAAAATTCAAACCCAGAAAAATTTCAGATTGGAAATGAAATTAAAAACCATTTGAAGATAAAGGAGAGAATTCAACAGGAAGACGGGGCTGGTATGAGAAAACAAGAAGAATCAGTGTAGTAGACTAACCAGGTTTTGTAATTTACCAAGTCAAGCTAAACATTTTTCCACGAAGCCACTAAATATGTTGAGTGGAAAATGTATTAAACGTGTTATAATAAAAGCAGAAATAGAAAGTCTAAGAAGTACTTTTGACTGGGAAAAACAGAGGATGGTTCCTTTTGCACTTTTAACACGCTTGGGTAGTTGGGTTGGAAGTAGAATCAACAAAATGTGTTTGTTTTTTCCTTATTGATTTTTTTTTTATCATTTTCTCCTTAATAAAATATGCATAAGTGAACATATAATATCAATAGTGCTCAAATAAAGATAAGTGAACTTAACTATTTATAACTGTTAGAGTATATATATTTGATGTAATATATATCTTAGAGTTATAGATTATTAAGCTTATTTATCTATAATTTAAAAAATTAAAAATATTTCCACTCGAACCTTGTATAATATAACCATTAGATCAACAAATAATTATAATTATTAATAAGCTAAATATTTTAACCGCGTAATTATTTATAACTGTTAAATTATATAATCATACTGTTTTAGATTATTAAGCTTATTTATTTATAACTTAAAAAGTTAAAAATATTTCCACTCTAATCATGTACAATATAACCATTAGATCAACATAAGTTATAATAAAACTTTAGAGATTAAACAAATATGTTATTCAATATTATATTTCTAATCAATTAGAAACTAAAATTCACACTTTCTTTTATCATAACTAAATTTACATTTAAAACTTATTTACAAATGGAGTCTGTGTATGCATAAAGGTTATTCGGTGGTGCAAAAAGAAAGGCCCTATTACATCAAGCACTAATGATTTTGTATTGGGCTTTAGTTTGAAAATTGGACAGTAAAGCCTATCAAATGTTGAATCCCATTCTGCTTTAGCCATTAATATGATTTGAAATTCGGTGGAATTTGGTGGTTGTCTGTCTGAAATCCATTAGAGTTGCAATTGCAAAGCAAGTGATGTTTAGGATTTGAACTCCCAGTCATTATTGATCATAAAAACAATTATCAAATAATGGAGCATTACTAGTGGATAAGATAATTTAATTGGTTAGGTTCACTTTCTCTCATATTTAGTTTTTAGTTTTAAAAAATTATAACTATATATATATATATAATATGCAACTAATTAACAATTTCCATATAAATATCCACAGGCAGTCTATTGTGCAGATGTATGCGATGTAATAAAATGTGTACCGTGATTAACAATTTATTATTAGTTACAAGTGATAAAGTCATAGCTAAAAAAAAATATAGTGACGATTTATATTTTATTATGATGTGCACAATAGACTAATTGTAAATATGCATATTCATGGTAAACATATTATATATATATATATTGGTCATGATATTATAAAATATATCTGATAATTTTAAAATACAGCAAATCACTAATAGCAATTGTAACGATACTTCATCATTAATTTATCACTAATAATAAACTATAAATAACATTCTATATTTTAAAATTAATAATTATCAAAAGTGACAAATAACNCCCCCCCCCCCCTCTCTCTCTCTCTCTCTCTATCTCTCTAAAACCTTGCATTTTGGAATTATTGTTGTTATTTCAAAAATAAAGATAAAAAGGACATCTAGGGAGTTAAAAGCTTGGTGGGAAATTGGGAATATTCTAATGGGTGAAAGAGTTTATACCAAATGCCAAAGGGGATATTCTCATGATTCGCATCTACATTATTGATGGCTTTGGTTATCCAATACCAATATTACGCACTCCACAGTTGCTTTTGTCTCTATCTCCCTCAAGTCTCAACCCACTTCCTGTACTCTGCCACAAAACTCTTACCTTTTTCTTTTTCTGTGAACCCAAACTGCCTTACAGCCCCAATCAATCTCAACCTCAACCTCATCGAACAGAACGATACCATTCTTTTATGCAAAATGTTGACCTGGCAAATTCTAATAGTACGAATTCATTTGTAAACTTTCTACATACTTCTTCTAATACAAGTATATTGTAAATGAAGTTTTTTTCAGTAACATCTTTTATTTACTCTCAAGTTTTTTGTTTTTTACATATCCTAAATTCATTTGAAAAATCATATTATTTATGATATATGAATGATCCCACTATTATGTTTATATATGTATATATGCAAATATGATATATCTTCAAATTCTATTATTTTTTTAAAATAATGAAATAGATGAAAACTATGTGTTAGTTTGGTTTGGTTTCACTTTGGCAAGTACCATGGTCCATGTGCCACCACCATATACCCTAGTAGTTTTCGAAAAAAATAAAAATTACATAATATTAAAAAGTAAAAACAGACAGGAAAAAGCCATTCACACAGCTTCCGTAAGCAACTAGCAAACCAATGTTAGGGGAGAAACTGAATGTAACTGTTTTATATTAAAAATATTAAAAACATAACAAAATTTAATAATACAGTATAACGGTGAAAAATTGGATTTTGTATACTCTAGAAAGAAGAGAACCACCAATATATATATATATATATATGTTCAGAATCTTCAGATAGTATAGTCTTCTGGGTCTATTCTACATTTCTCTTTTAGTTTCTTTTTGTTTTACTTTTATCTTATAACCTCCAAAATTAGCCATGGAATTTCCTCATGATAAGAAATCCATGGCTTTGTACCTTCTCTTTCTCATTAGCTTTGGATATGGTGGAGTTTTTATATCTGCACAGCTTCAGAAATTCCAACACCCAGCCAAACATGATGGATCACTTAGCTTTTTGGTGCTTGGAGATTGGGGAAGAAGAGGAGCTTTCAACCAATCCCAAGTTGCTTCACAGGTTCATAACCATTTTTTTCTTCTCTTCAAAGAAAATATAAAACTCCATTTTCATATTAAGAACACCCTCTCTTTTTTCTTATGCTTAATATTATTTTCCTTCTATAAATGATATTTTCCCCTGCTTTTTGTTCTCTGTTTTCAGCTACTTTTAAATTTAACAAATGCATTTTTGTATTTTCTTCTTTTTTTTTAATCAGATGGGAAAGATTGGAGAAAAATTGGACATAGATTTTATAGTTTCCACAGGAGATAATTTCTATGACAATGGATTAACCAGTGAGCATGACACAGCTTTTGAAGAATCATTTACCAAAATATACACAGCAAAGAGCTTGCAAAAGCAGTGGTACAGCGGCAAGTTCCAACAAACACTTGTATTTTTTGTTTTTGTTTTCATATGTCTGTTTTGTAAAATCAGTTTTTGACATTTGGTTTCAAAAACTTCCATTATTTTTTCATGCAGTGTTGGGAAACCATGACTACAGGGGAGATGCAGAGGCTCAACTGAGTCCTCTCCTTAGGAAAATTGATAGCAGATGGCTTTGTCTAAGATCTTTTGTGGTCGAAGCAGGTTGGATTTTCTCTTAAAATTCAACTTCTTTCATCAAATTTTAAATTCAATATATGTGTTAAAGTATATAATCAAATTTTAGTCCACATCACACAAGTTCGAGCTCATGAAAATAGTAATATTGGGTTGTGGTTCAGTATGGTATCAAAGCCGCAGGTTTTGGATTTAAGAAGTGTCAATATTGGATTGTGGATAATACTATGAAAATGTCAATAACATACTTTTTCTATCTTGTAGAGTTAGCTGAGATTTTCTTTGTGGACACAACTCCATTTGTTAGGATGTATTTTTCTGAGGCAGAGGACCACACATATGATTGGCGCGGTATTAACTCGCGAAAGGCTTATATTGCAAACTTATTAAAGGTAAGATTGACATTTAATAAATGTCCTTTGATTGTTTGGCAATGGGAAACCAGTTTATGCCATGAAACTTCAATTTTACTTTCTAAAAATATGCTCTCTCTTTTTTTTCCCTTTTTTTTTTTTTTTTTTTTTTTTTTTTTTTCTTTTTTGCATCTAAATATGCATTTATCTGGTACAATTGGGATTAAAATGAAATGGTCTGTGTTAACATTTGCAATATAGGATGTTGAATTGGCAGTGAGAGAATCATCTGCAAAGTGGAAGATAGTTGTTGGTCACCATGCAATTAGAAGTGTTGGACATCATGGTGATACTCAAGAACTCATAGACCAGCTTCTTCCAATCCTTCAGGTATATAAATATGTATGTATGTGTATATACATAGTCAAACTATCAACCTGATAGTTTAGAATCATGTTTTCCTTATTATTTCCTTTGGATCGCATCAAAGAAAAAGTTTTTAAAATTTAATTAATATTTAATTAGTGATTAAATATGCATTTATCGAGATCTGATGAACCATAAATATATATTTTTAATCTCAACCCTTAAAATAAACCACATTTTGAAAAAGGAAGTCTTGATTCTAAAGGTTATCATGCCGACCTGACCTAAGCCTAATAAAATTGTTTCTTCTCTGCTGCTTCAAGAAATCAAATAATGGTGTAAAATCTTATTTTCCATTTATGACAGAAACCCATCTACGTTCAACCTCGTTTTCGAATTGTGCTTTTGTGTCATCCACCTCAAGTCTAGTCTTATAGACGATTAAGAATGTAATTTAACTCTGCCAAAATTCTTCATGAATTATAGGCCAATGATGTTGATTTCTACATGAATGGACATGATCATTGCCTAGAACATGTCAGTGACAGCAAAAGGTAAAAAAAATTAATTGCAAGCCATTGAATTTTCTTAGCAATTTTGGAAACAAAATGTTCTTGATCATTAACATAATGCTGTAAAAATGTTGCAGCCCAGTACAATTTCTGACCAGTGGAGCAGGATCAAAGGCATGGAGGGGAGACATTAAAGGGTTGAACAAAGAAGGTCTCAACTTCTTCTATGATGGGCAAGGTTTCATGTCTGTCAATTTGACACCAGCTGATGCAGAGATTGCATTCTATGATGTTTTTGGCAATGTGTTGCATAGATTGAACAAGTCCAAGCAGCTTCACTCATTTATATAACAATTTTTGGAGCTAGAGAATATTATGACTATTTTTTTTTCCCCCTTACATTAGGTGATTTTTGGTGATTGTAACTCCAGAATTGGTGTTCCTTTTACCTGATTTCATTATGCTGCAAGCTTCAATTGGAAAATATAAAATTAAATTAAAAAAAAAAAAAAGAAATAGAAAGAATTAGAAGAAAGAGTGGACTATGTGCTATCTCTATCCAGATTGTTTTATATGCTTTTGAGGTTGATGAATTAAAGTTCAATTGGAAAATATAAAATGAAATTAAAGCAAAAAAAGGAAAATAGAAGGAATTAGAAGAAAGGGTGGACCATGTGCTATCTCTAACCAGATTGTTTTATATGGTTTTGATTGTTTTATATGTTTTTGAGATTGATGAATTAGAGTTGGATAAAAATCTAAATCCATTATCCAACAAAAATATTTTGAAGTGCCTGTAATATAAGATTTTGTACTTGATTATAGAAATTTACTAATAATCATATTTAAGTTAAAGTAAACCGTATTTTTTTCCTCGTATGCAGAGTGTCTCACATACATCTGACATTGATAACTTTTTAAGCAATAACTTCATTCGAGAAGTGCAAAACCATAGTTTAACAATCTTATCCAGACCCAAAACTCAAGTTAAAAAAAAAAAAACAAAAAACAAACTTAAAAAATCAAGGTCAAACTTAGAATGTAGAAAACAAATAAAGAAAACAGAGAGAAAAATTAGCTGCTGTGAAGATATCAACTGCAAGTTGCAAGAATCCACACAGGGAGAGCTTAGGGTTCTTGGTTCAAATCCTTATTTGGTACAAAGAAGGAAAAAAAAAAAAAAAAGACTTGTAGTTGGAGGATAAATTGTTATTGCTTACAAAACATGTAGACTTTGTCCCTTAATTTTACCAAAAATAAAAAAGACTTTGTGCCTTAAAACTTTACCTTCTCTGTTTGGTCCACTTTAGTTTTTTTCAGTTGATTTCATTGGTTTTTTAAAGTCTATTATTGTTAAGGGATTCATAAACGCTTTTAAAATTCTTTTGTTGTCTAACTTTCGATAGTTAAAATTAGATTTTCTGCAAACTTTATTTTTTTTCAATTTAATTTCCTTCAAATCTTAGGTGGTAGCCTGCATCTACATTTATAGAGATTACAATTAATTTGATTATTTTTTTAATCAACACCTTCAATTGTTTTTTATTTTTTTTTATCTTTTTTGGTACCATATACAACATTAGGCAATGTACTCAATTATGACCCTTATCTTAATCTCATCTTACTTAGATTAAAGAAATTAATAGCATTAGATTTACCTATAATATGTACTGAGAAATGAATTAATCCTTTGGAATAATTTAATAAGTACTTAATTAAAAAAAGACAAATATATGCAAAGATAACATTTGACATTATTTCATTTCCTGAAAAAACAAAACTGAATTAACTTATTTAAGGTCCATTTATTAACGCATTCAGTTTTTATTTTTGGTTTTTAGCTTTTGTTTATAGTTTATGGTTTATGATTTATGATTTATGGTTTAGTTTTTGTTTTTGGTTTTTGATTCATGACTTTGCTAAAAGGAAAAAAATGAAAAACAACAATTATTTTTTGATTTTTTTTTATGAAGAAAAAAATTATTTTTGATAATCATTTTTTTTTTAAACTTTACAAATAAATTTAAATAAATCCATATTCGATTATTGTCGGTTCCAAATTTTGGCCTCGACCGTAGTGTTCCAAGTTCCAGCTCGGACCAAGCTATCTCGGGTTCTGGCCCAAATCGGGCAATCCTGGGTTCCGGCCAGGACCGGGTAGTCCTGAGTTCTAGCCCAAACTGGGCTGTCTCGGGTTCCAGCCTGGACCGGACTGTCTCGGGTTCCGGCCCTGTTCGAGCAATTTGTGGTCATGACCACATCTGGACGGTGTTAATATAGGCAGTCTCAGATTCCAGTATTGTTCGAGTTGTCTTATATCTTAGCATTACCAAATATTAAAAAAAATATATTGAAAAATGAAAATGAAAATAATTTTTTAACTTCTTTTTTTTTTAAGAAATGGTTTTTAGTTTTTTAAAAATAAAAAATGGTTATCAAACGCATTTTAATTTTTTATTTTTAAAAATAAAAAATAAAAATTATAAATAAATAGTTTATCATACGACACTTTAATGTTTAAAACAAGTATAAGTACTTTTAAACAATTCTAAAAATAGACATTATAAAATATGCAAAGAAAACATTATTTAGGGCAACACATAATCATATATATCAGCATCACTTTCTTAAAAATTACCCAATTTTGTGATGAGGATTCTTATTGCTCGCCTTGAATAGGTAGCTACATTCCAAAACCATAGGAAGTTGCCTGAACCAACGTAACCCCTAAAATAATTGACAAAGAAAACAAAAGCTAGGAAGCTTCGAGGAAACCCCATTTGAAAGTAGCTCTAGAGAGGAGGGACCCATATAAGCAGCATTGCACTATCAGACAAAGATTTATACAACAGATCATGTACAAACGAACATTCAATAAATAATTTGTAAAGCTCATAAAATTATAATTAATAAAAATGGTAGAGGCTGACGTGGTGGTAGATGTAAGTTTCTTAGTTTCTTTCACAGTCATGTTGCATTAATTGTTTGATCACTCTGTTTGTACGGTTAGGATTTTGATTGGGAAAAATAATTGATCATATAAGTGGTCCAGCATTTCATTTTCCATTGCTTATTGTATACATTAATTATCAGCTAAAATAATGAAGACCGTGCAAACTTTTGTTTAGTAGCTCAAATAGAGAGTATATATGAACCTGAAGAAAATCAGTCTCTTTATAGCTCTGTGTATAGAAAGCAGCCATGGCCATGCATTTCATGGTTTGGGTATGTCTCTGCATTTTCTCTGTGTCAGCTGAGCTTCAAGTATTAGAGCAGCCCATTAAAGGTGATGGGTCTTTAAGTTTTCTGGTTGTTGGAGATTGGGGAAGAAAAGGAGCTCACAATCAGTCCCAAGTTGCTCATCAGGTTAAATTTCTCATTTCTCTCATCTCTTACTTTGATAATTGAACACCCATAAACAGAGAAAATAGAAAAATAAATAAATAAATAAAAAATACCATTTTCAGGATGAATTTTCGTGGAAAATAATAGACATGTATAATTATATATGTTATTTTTTTTTTATACTATTTTTTTTTTTATAATCTTCAAAGAAATAACAAACATATATGAAAATTGGAATCCTAGGTATTTCTTTATATTTTTCCCTTTAGATTGTGTTTGTGTAATTCAAAATTTTCATTAACTTCATTTAGCAACTTTGAATTTCAAGTTTCAACCATGTTACCTTGTTATTATTTTTATTTTTATTTATAATCAAATGGGATTAACTCAATTGTTATGCTTTTTACACTCACCAATGCCTCCCTCTCCTTTATATTATAATTTTAAATTATTATTATTTTTCTTATTACTACACGTAAAAGAATATAAAGTTTACTAATTAATTCCCTAAAATATATTCGACATTTTATTCTCTTCAATATATATATATATATATATATATATATATATATATGTATAGCATCCAAAGTTAATTGATAGGAAGGATAGGAGACTTATGTCATACCTCTGACTAAATTAATAATGCATGAGAATTTGTCGAATGCAAAGGTTTCTGAGACTGAAGAGTTAAATGAAAACTATAATTCTTTTTTGGAATTCGGATATTCCCTTGNTTATTATTATTATTATTATTATTATTATTATTATTATTATTATTATTATTATTATTATTATTATTATTATTATTATTATTATTTAGGAAAGGGATTGATAAAAGGTGTTGAAAGGAATTAAAAGATTTTAATCTGTCCCCCCTCTTATTTGTATGACACGAAGGATCCAAAGTAGTTTTTCAAATCTTTCGTCCTTGTTTATTTGGTATGACATGAAGGATGGAAAGTAGCTACTACTTCTTCATCATTTGTTTGGAATAAAAAATTAAAACTACAATTTTATCTTATCAACTAATTATAACATTTCAAATTGTTAAATAACGTTAAACGTTAAAAATAGCGTAATGTAATTGTTGAATTATATTTTTAATCACTAATTTTTAAAATTATCATTTATTAAAAAATTTATATTACTCAAAACATGAGAATTATCAACTAAATCAATTAATATTTTCTTTTTTTAATTGTTACTTTTAATCCAAGCTTTTTTTACTAATATATATATATATATATATATATATATATTTCTTTTTTGCATTTATACTTTTAAATTTAACAAATTTATAGTATGAACCCTTTAAATCCTAATAAAGCAATTCATTCATTTTAAACCCTAAATTTACTTTTCTTTTTCTTTTTATTTATGAATTTTTTTTTATCATTAATCGGTTCATTCAAAAACTCAACATTTTATTGAAAAAAAATGAATAAAAAAATGAATTTAAAATTCAAAATGGACGACTAGTGAGGAATTTGTTAGGATTTAACAGTTTGGACATCAAATTGTAACTTTTTGAAACTTATACGATATCAAATCCATTAAAAATAAATAAATAGAGATCTATTGACAAACTTTCCTTAAAGAAAAGGTAATAAAGTGCATTAGCTCTATTTTTTTTATAATTAAAATTTATTTTTAATGTCATTTAAATAAAACTCCCTTAAAAATTCATGTATATATATACTCTTTTTTCTTTATTTTTATTTTGAAATTCAAATTATTGTATTGCCCTTCTTCTTCTTTTTTTGGTTACTTAATTGTAACTCATATTAACTCTTTATTAATTGAATCTTCTTTGTTTCTCTTTTTTCCTTTTTTCTCAGCTTTTATTATTATTATTATTTTTCCATTCAAGCATTGCAATGTTTCTTCTTTCTTTTATTTTTACCTTTTTTGTGTAAAAGAAAAATAAAGACCTAGAGTGCAAAAGTAAAAACAAAAAGATTTGAGTAAATAAAAAGCCTATACCAACAGCAAAATTTAAGTTCAAATAAAGAACATAATTGATAAGGAATCACAGTCAGATAGAAACACTTAAATAAATAAAAAATTAAAAAACAAAAAAAACAAAAAAGCAACAGAGCCTAAATTTCTCTGTCTTCCTTTTCTATCTCTACATTTCCGTCTTCCATTTTCCATGATATCAAACAGAGCCTATGTGTCCAAGCTTCAAAATTAAAGGTATATAAATTAATTAACTGATTAAAACAATAGATCAAATCTAATTCAATCTGTTTGGATCGGTTATTTTAGTTTAATTGAATTGGATTGGTTTTGAAAAATAAAAAATCGAAATTCGGTTCGGTTTGGGATGTTAAAAACTGACCAAATCGATCCAATCCGAACCGAGAATTTTTTTTTTTACAAAACATACGGCAATTAATTTAATATTATTGGTATGTAGGCTTTGTTATATTAGCTTAAATTTAAAATTGGATTACTGAATTATTGTATTAGTGTAGTAATTTTATTTTGTTTTGTTTTAGTTTAATATGTTTATTTGTCATATTATTTTTTTAATCATTTATGTGTTAGATTCTGAAAAAAAAAAATATAATTTTTTATAGATTACTTAGTGGGCACTTTATGTGTTAGGTTTTGAAAAAAAAAAAAAACATAATTTTTAAACAAATTTAAACACAACAAATTTTTGATACGAAAAATAGTTCAAATGTCAAATATTCAAAGTAAAAAAAAATCTTAAAAATTAAATTTTAAAAAGTTTAAAAAAATTAAATAAAAATTGGAGGTAAACCGATTAACCAAACCAATCCAATCCAATTAGTAATTGGATTAAATTAGATTTAATGTATAGATCGGATTGGATTGAAAAAAATAAAACCAATCACTAATTGGATCAGATTGATTATTTCCAAAATAAATCGGATTCTAAAACACTCCACTCATAATCATACCTGCTGTTACGTTTCATTTTTAGTTTTTGTGCGCTTGTGCGTATAAATGGCCCACATATTTCACAGTCTAAACTAATAATTAACAATTCTCCCTCATTTATGGGATTGAAATCGGTAAACTTTCAGTTTAAATTATTTTTTTTTTGGTGAAAAATAAAGGACCTACACATAGCGGGGTCATGGGTCCAAGAGGGATCTAGCGAGAGGGTCAAACCAGGCGTCTTTGCAACCTCATGGGAGTCCGCTACTGGCGGCCTGTATCGTTGGAACCTCTCACCCCCTCGTGAGGTAGCAGAGGAGGGGAATACATGAGTCATGTGGAGCTACCAAAACTCGAACCCGCAACTCCTGCAAACAGATGTGATGAGTGAGCTGGTTCCTACCACATGGGCTACACCCTCATGTGTATTTTCAGTTTAAATTATATGAGCTTATATTTTAGCATATTTTATTGGAGTTACAAAGATTAAAAAAAAAAAAAGTTTAAATTTCCCTTCAATCAAATACTTAACGATGTGTAACAAAATGGAAAAAAATAATAATAAGAAATTGTCATTCAAGTCTTGTACATTTCCACAGTACATTTTGAATATTACTTTTTTCTATTCTTCTTTTCTTTTTCTTTTTTTTGCTTGGACGTTTTGAATATTACTTGATAATTGAAATTCCCACTTTCATATTTTACAGATGGGAAAAATTGGAGACAAACTAAATATAGATTTCATAGTCTCAACTGGGGACAATTTTTATGAGGATGGATTGCTCAGCATAAATGACCACGCATTTGATAAGTCATTCACACAAATTTACACTGCTAAGAGCCTGCAAAAGCAATGGTATAGTGGTAAGTTAACATGTATACAAAAATAAAAATTTGCATACAACGCTACATTATTTTTTTTATAATTTTTATTAAACACATACTTTGTAAATTTGATTCCTTTTAAAATTCCAAAATGCTTCTCAGCTTTACTCCTGAAATTCACTGCTGTAGTCATCACCACCCGCATGCTGCCATGTGGCAGGATGTGGACCCACATGGCAGTTGTTAAAACAAATTAATTACACATCACAAGCTGTTGGACAGTTCTCATTTATTACACTGTTACACAACAACACTGAATCTGTCAATACTGTTAAAGACAGAAAAAGTTTATTTTACTTATTCTAAAAGAGTGTTTTTAACCTTAATTAAATGATATAAATACATCATTTTCAGTTTTCACCTTTACAAGCCTTATTTCTTAATTGAAACTGAATTTTGTTTTCACTTGTTTCTCCATTTTTTGTGGGGTTGAAACACTGGATTTCAGTTCTTGGAAACCATGACTACAGAGGAAATGTAGAGGCACAGTTGAGCCCCACACTTGGAAAACTAGACAGCAGATGGTTTTGCCAGAGATCTTTTATGCTAAACACAGGTAAAAGGAAGTCTCTCTTCAATCTTCCATTCTAAACTATATATCCTACACTGGTTTTCTTCTTCTTGCTTTTTCTACTATCTTTTTTTGTTTTTTTGTTTTTTTCTCTCTCTCTAATGGGGTATGCTTAAAATTTAACAGAGATAGCAGAGTTATTCTTTGTTGATACAACTCCTTTTGTGGACAAATATTTTCTAAGGCCAAAACATCATCATTATGATTGGAAAGGAGTACTTCCTAGGAAAGAGTATCTTTCAAATCTCTTAAAGGTATTTATTCTTCAATGATCTTCTTTATATAACACTGTGCTTTCAAGTTTCGCTTAAAAAAAATAAAAATAAAAAACTTAACTTTTCAAGTTTCAAAAACTTAAAAATAAAAATAAAAAAACTTAACTTTTCATCTCAAAAAGATCAAAATAATTCACTTCTAGGTTTTCGTAATAGGATCTTGATTCAGCATTAAGAAACTCAGCTGCAAATTGGAAAATAGTCATTGGACATCATACAATCAGAAGTATAGGACATCATGCTGATACCAAAGAGCTTGTAGAGCAAGTCCTACCAATCCTAGAGGTAATATTATTAATGAAATTTTCACATAATTATAATAAATTGTCAGTAGGTTTTAAAATTGTATTAAAAATCTAAGATATTTTTTCAGGGAAACAATGTTGATCTCTACATAAATGGACATGACCATTGCTTGGAGCACATGAGTAGCACCACGAGGTGTGTTTGTTCAAACCCATCATGAATACTTTATATTTTATAAACAGAATCGTGAGCATTTTTAATTTAAAAATCCCAAATTTTGATGCAGCCCAATCCAGTTTTTAACCAGTGGAGGTGGTTCAAAAGCATGGAAAGGTGGTTTCGATAGGTTGCATCAGGCAGGATTGAAATTCTACTATGATGGCCAAGGATTCATGTCTGTGCAACTTACACAAGCCAATGCGAAGATTGTGTTCTATGATGTATTTGGCAGAGTTTTGCATGATCTGAATTTGTCCAAGGGGCTCAACTATGCCATCTAGAGATTTTGCTCATAAAATTAGTATTGTTCACTTTCCAAAAATAACATTATATTAATAGTATCTGTGCCATTACGAAGAAATTCTCTGCACCCTGCTCACAATTTTACAACTGCTTATGCACAGAATCTAACATAATGGTTTACCTAACTAAAAAAAAAAGGTCAAGACCCTTCAACTGGACAGTAAAGTTTCAGTTTCTACCTATCTCTACAGACGCTGAGACAGTTTATGGAAATCAAACTGATCTGGTGCATGACATGATGATGATTCAAGAACATCCCGAGGAAAAGTATCAGACTGATGAAGAGGAGAGAAGCTAAGTTGCCGCTGAAGGCACCGTGTGTAAGATTGAGAAACAGCCAGCTCTGTTGAAGTGGGAAGATTTTCAATGGGGCCTCGTTGTTGCCTTTAAAATGAAATATTTTAGTAGAATAGATGTATAGAATGCTCATTTTATATGCATGCGTGAAACTCATTATGTAGAGCTCAAATGCATGTGAAATTGACATTTTATACGTGGGTCTCACCAAAGCTTTTCTCGACTCTAAGGCTCCAAATATCATATTCCCAAACGATCTCAGCATCCCCATCCTGAGTCCAATTGTCTATCATCATATCCTCAAATCCAGTCCCAGTCCCAGTTTCCATACAAACCAAACTAGGACTCCATCCAAAATCATCTCCCTCCAACAGAGCAAGCTGTTTCTCAACTTTACACACAGTGCTGTCAGCAGCAGCTTCTCCAACAGCAACATTTTTTTCAGTCTCAATTCTTCTTTTCCTTGGAATGTTCCTGAATCATCATCATCTCATGCACAAGATCAATCTGATTTACAAGACCATCCAGCTCCATCAACTGTCTCAGCAAAGATCCCTTCATTCACTCTACATCTAAACATACAACATTTGTAGATATCCTTCTTTTGTTTAATGACCCTCCTTCATCTCCTTGTACGTCATACTTTCCTCTGTACCTCTTCCTTCCTTTAGCTACACTCCATGGCGATGATAATGAGCTTGATCTCAGGTTCCAAATGGTGATGGAAACAGAAGAACAGAGGCAGATCAAGAGGATCAGAGAGAGAGAGAGAGTATGTGTGTGTTGATTTGAGCAGGATAAGTAAGAGAGTGGTACATCAAGAAAGCAGATATTAGGCTTCGGTGGAACTGAGAAAGTTTCAGTCTATCAAGTGTTTAGTTTTTTCCTCCAGAAATTCGTAGACAATTGGACCGCCTAAATTTTCTCAATTATTCTATGTGCAAGCCAATTATTGTTTCCACGTAACATAAGGAATAACAGAAAATTTTGACGCAAAAAAGACAGCGTTCTATGCACGGACCAAATTCACAAAGGAGAGATTAGAAACTCACCAATTGCAGCTCTACTAACTTATGGTTTCAAAGACATGGGTTTGGAGAAAACAAGTTTTGAGGTTTCTATTAACCAATTATAACGTTAAAAGACAAGGCAAAGATTGTTTAGAGATGTGGAAACCTAAATATTACACATTTGATATTGCGGAGCAATGTCAAAATTGCTAAAATATATATAAAGAAACTCTAAAATCAAAGAGTTTCATGCATATGCATAATGTCACACCAAGAAAAATAAAAAATTTAAATATGTTAGATACGTTTGAGATTTAAGAAAGAAACTTTATATACAGACATTTAGCACTAAATTACTAGTTCTATTTCACCAAATGCATACTCAATTATCTCATGGAAATTAGTCAGCTTTGCCTCCTTCGCTTTCCCAGGTTTGCTACAACAGAGATACCATACGAGAGACTGTTAAACTCAATTCATCACAAAATGGTACCTCGAATCCACATAGCTTTCCACATCCCAAAGAAAAGAACCAAAAGTAACAGCTTCCAAAACAAGCCTCTTCAAACCACCAAAGCTAATCTTGATGAGCTCATCCTTGGAAGAATCAAAAGTAACAGCAATCTCAGGTCTTCCAAACAATGCCTCGGTGTGCTTCTCAATGATACTAACAGCCTCTTTGGATCTTATTGTTGCATATCTTTGAAGGGTCTCCCCATCAAAAGACATCACATAGCTCCGCAGACGAGAAGGCTTCATCCCATTACCAAAACCCCCAGGACTGACGTCCCCAGCTTCAAAGGAACTAACTTCAGGATGGGAAGACGCAGCTTGAGAAGATATCCCTCCACCACTGGCCTTCAAATCTTCCCCCAAAGCTTGAAAATTGCTTTCTTCTGCATCAGATATATTTGGAAGGATCTTTATCGTCTTCTCAAGCTGAAACCTCTGGTCAACTCGCTTGAGGAAGTACCCATACATCACAGATGCTGCATAAACCTGCCCAACCCTAAGTTTGCTAATCTGTGCTAGAGAGTTTGAATCTCCCAAACGGTTTCCCAAGATGAGAGCCAGGTGGTTCTGGATCATCTCATAGGCTTCAGGAGAATGTAGCTGCTCCAGCTTTCCATCTTGACTAGGCCACGAGTCAACTGGGCCAGAATCCGAAGAAGAGGGGGTAATGGCTGGTACCAGATTAACATTAGCATCCAGGAACTTCTGCACAACCAAAGTATACAAAATCTCTTCCAAAGCCCTCCTCCTATCATTAGCCTTAACCTCAGCAATTCTCCTGATAATATAAGAAATAATAACAATAAATAAAAGGTTTCAAAGGCTCACTTTACCCGCAAAATTTGAATTCTCTACAATGCTCATAAGCTACAACAAATATGGACTGGGAAATAGATAGAGGCTGATACCCTGATAGCTTCTCATTTTTTGCTTGAAAATGTTTCCAAGTAGGAGAGAATAATTTTATTTTCTTTCTATCTTTTTTTTCTTTTAAAGAATAAAAAATAAAAATAAACACTAAACTTGAAACAAATGAAAGAAAAAGTTTTAAGAACCAGACTTCAAAAACTTATTTCTTAACAAAGCTTTCAGCATCAGAAGACAATGAAGAAAATATTTCAGTTTTTCCTCCTATATTTCCTTTTTCCTGACTAAATAGAAAATACAGAAAAAAAGTGTAAATATCAACTTGATGCTTTCTACATTTAAGTTCAGTCTCTAAAATATTCTTTTACAAAATTAGTTTCGACAACATGTTCAGCTACTTGCCTCTTCACAGCTAGTTTCCAAGGATCTTAACACTTCAATTTTGATTTTCATTTTTCTGGTAGTTCCTATGAAGGAAGTTGCAAAACTTTTATAATCAATAAGACAAAGAACATGGCAGATATGCAACGCACCTGTACAAAACTAAATCTGTTCCTGGAGGAGAAGGCTCCTCGTTCTTATCAGCATCACGATCAGTTTGAAGTTGTTGAAGCAGCTGTTCAACTGCAGCAGGCACAAGATGTGGATGGTTTACCAAGTATTGAGACAAAAACTGCCCCATTGGCGACTCCAACTGCAATGGAGCAATTGAGGCAACAGACCCATCCGAGCCAGGAGAAGAAGCCGATGCTCTAACAATGGGGAATCTCCAACTTCCAAAACGCATTCTCCTGTGCCCTAGCTTTGGTTGAGAAATTGAAGTGTGGTGCTGCCATATGCATCAAATATATAAAAATCAAATTCTAATGCTCCAAGTTCTCCAAAAACCAAATTAGGTTCTAACCCTGACGGAAAACTTCTTAAACCATAATGTAAATCAAAATTCTAAATCTCCGAAGGAACAAAACAAAATATAAAGAACTTCCATCAAGAAATCAGAAAAATAAAAATAGTTATATGTGTATATATTCAGCAGAGTGACTACCTTTGTTGAGAAGCGGAAATTTGTACCGAAACGCACAAAATCGGAACCTTTGGCCGTCAATATACCGGATCTGGAAATTGAATTCGTAGACCTAAAGGTTCCAAATTGAGATTGGATAACACTCGCTGCTGCTGATTCCATGCTCAGCTCTGAAAATCCAAAGAAGCTATAATTCGTTACTCAAAAATCACAACTTCAAAATAAAATCAATAAAAGGAAAACCCTAAATTGCTTTAGCTACGTAATTTCGGAGATTCAGAGATGTATTCTCAAAGTTCATACCTTGGAAGAAGAAGAAGTTGATGACGATCAGGAAGAGAGAAAAGCCCTAAAAATGGAGAGAGCGAGAGAGAGAGAGCTTAACTTTGACACAAAGCCTTCCCAATTTGCAAAATGTTTTCTTATTATATTATTATACATATATATTTAATATATATATATATATATATACGTCATTATATCAGCTGTGGAACAGTGGAAATCTACGAAGTCAATCGTTTTACTAAACTAACCTTTATTTTTAAAAATAATTACAAAAATATATTTAACTTTCAATTTTATTTACCGTCTCAATTCATAATAGTAAAGGTCCATGATACATATTACATTGTTAATCACATGAACAATTTCTGATAATTATATTATATGCGTTAGACTAATTTTTATAATTTTCATATTGTTTATTGAATTGTTTTTTCAAAGATTATTTTTTTTTTCTAAAAAAAAGTTACACATGAGAGAAATTTTTTTTTTTTCAAATTACATTTGTGGATTGTACGAGTGCATGAAGAATAATGAAATATAAGCTATATTGCTATATCTCTAGGACACAATGAAAAGATATTGCTATATCTCTAGGACACAAGGATAAGTCTATTATAATTTATTTTACTTTAAAATAAAGATAAAATGCCAAATTGATCTACATTTGATCAAATAATTAAGTAATTAAACTTGGTGGTGTAGAATATGAATTGTATAATTTTTTTCCAACTGCTTGGATTTAAGAAGTCTAATTTTATTGGATGTCTCCAAAGGGACAGTTTGATTCGAGAAGTTACATTCGTAAAACTTAAAAAAATTGATCCTAAATTTTATTAAGCATCATACTCTGTACCTAAAAATAAGAGAATGTGTTAATTCAGCTCGGTTGATTTTTTTATATTTATTTGCAAATTG